>JABWDB010000116.1:0-84708 GCA_019614645.1 Stratiolaelaps scimitus
TAACTGGCGCGCTTTAACTGCTGACAGATCTACGAACAACTCAAAATAGTCCGATATATGTATATTGCAAGTAATTTGCTTAGTATTCACAGTCTATTGTAATCTATGTCCCCCTTTTGCAATAAACAAACCACTATTGTGCATGATAAATAAGTCCCCATTCGCGAGGTAAAGTAAAGCGGTAAAGTGATTGCACATCTTAAATTCATCGATATTTTTTGTTTTGAGAGGTTAAAGGAGAATTTTATATTTTCAATCATAACCAATATCCGCCATAAAATAAAAACATAGAAGTATGAGATTTTTTTTGTTTTCTTTTTTCCGTGTAAATATTCATTATATAATTTCTCTATTGACTATGGTTATGGATCTTAAAAAATACAATACAATAAAAATACGAGGCGTTGTACAAGGAAGGGTCTTGCGCGCTTGTCCCCGTTGCGCGGATCAGCCTGTGGTAGACTCTTCCGAGGAAATTAGCAGTGAAGGAACCGTGGCCGCCTTGGGTTTCGAAGGCAAGAACGGAGAGAGGAGGTGAGTTTCCTGGAGGGCGGCGTACTGCCATAACTTGGTCCGCTCCACACGAGCAGCCGCATAACCGGAGGTGGTTGCAGAGTGGTTTACATAAGAGGGTGCTAGAGTGTCGATGACCATACCGTCCGAAGCGAGGTGTTGGCCTCGGTACTAGAAGATGAGCGGCTCCCTACGGTGAGTAGCAAATGTTAGCAAAGCGTTGAACACTGGGAATGCCGAGGCCATCGAGGCGGACCCGGGTAGCCGGCGACGCTGCTTGGGGAACTTGGAGGTTGAGAATCGTTGTAAGGGCATCCAGCATTACATCGTCGAAGACGTGAAGGGCGGAGGCTTCGGTGCTGACCGGGGTAGTCTTGAGCCAGTGTTGCATGCGGGCTGCCGAGAAGGAGGACCGAAGAGGAAGTGCCCTGGGAAGTCACCAGCAAGGGCAGTCGTCGAAGCATCGTCGAGCACCGAAATCCTCTCGAGGCAACGGTTGAGGAGGGAATGGATGGCCTCGTCCGTAAAAAACTCACCAGTGTCATGTCGACGAGCTGGAAACGTTTGAAGTCGTAGTTAAGAAGGGCGGGGTCTGCTTCGCCCTGAGGGCGTCGAAGGCCTCGAGAAAGTCTGAAGCAGACAACACAGGACACAGGCAGCGCCGGAGCGATTACTCTCGGAGAGTTTCGTTGGAAGGCCCGCGGTACTCCAAGCACGCCCCGGTGCGGAAAGCCTTTGTCTCTTTTGTCCGGCATCTGCTAGATCACCCAGACGAACGTCAGAAGCGCTTTCCAGGAGGAAATGACGTCGTTGTTGGTGTCGACATCCCGGAAGACGTCCGTTAGGGCCACCGTAGCCAGGGATCGCGCGGCTTTTGGGACAAGAAGAAGACGCGTTGAAGACGCACGCGTTGCCTATAGCCGCCTGTAGCCACAACTCAAGTCGTTGAGGTGGCTGGCGTGGCTGAGGCATCGAGCCGACCTCCGGGTGCCCACTAAGGCCACACCGGATTAATCTGCCTTCACAGTGCAGGCACTAGACACGCGCGGGGCCGGCGGCGCCTTGGGCGGCAGTCGCCAGGATCTGGTCACTGGTTAAGGCCACGCTGACGTTCGTAATGCGCTCCTTAGCCTTGGGCCGGAGCGGTACACACCTTCCCCAGAGATCGAAGTAATGCCAAGCGTGCCGACTCTGGGGAAGAGACACACTCTCAGCAGAGGATGGTTTTAGCAGGCAGAGGCGTTTTGTCATCCACGTCAACCCTGCACTGGATCGGCCCACTTTCATGGAGATTGGAATGTCTCCGGTGGTGACCGTGCGTTTAAAGAAAATTTCCTCCTCTAAAAAAAAAAAAGCCTTGGGCCGAGAAATGATGCCCCGAATAGTTACTTATACCACGGCCATTGTCGTTGGAGTGTCGAAATGAAAAGCTGTCGTTTATAGTCGGCGCGATGGGCCAGAGGAAAAACATGGAGAGAGGAACAGATTCACATCTCGCAATTACGCTCATTAAGAAAATGAAAAAAGCGTCGCAAAGAAGCCGATTGTAAAATAGCCGAGGAATAGAATGTATGTACTGTCAGGAGTGTATGAATGCTCAATGCCTCTGATATTGAAGACATAAACAGAATTGGTAACTTAGTTCAATAAGGGCTGCAATTCTACTTTTACACAATTTTAGTGGCCCTTTGCACAAAACTATATATTTATGTTCCTTTTTTGCAAAAGTCAAGCAAAGAATTACATAGTTATATTAGAATGCATTTAGCACCAAACGGCGAACTGTGCGGTATCTGGCCTGTAGGCTGTTGTTGGTGTTTGAAACACTTCCATCAATGGGATCAATAAGAGTCTCATGAGATCGTTCTCTCGAGTCGGCGTCGCCTTGTTTTCTTTGCAAAGTTAGGAAAGGACGGTTGAGTATTCTATGTATGCATAGGTTGGACTTGTAACCATTGACAACGTGAAAACACCGCCACGCAGAAAAGCTGTTCCAAGATATTCTGACTTCATTAAGGTTCCCTGCAGGGATCAGAGGATCAGTTGTTCTTCCTATCGCCGATAAGGCTACAAGCATCCATTGATTTTGGATTTCGTGATGCCACTAATTATTGGAGCTACATTTCGGACACCATTCCTGTGAAGGAAAAGTTTCTGCAAAAATCGACCAATGATTGAGCACAATGGTCAAAGAGCACTCTCTCACAGTGGTGAGTATCTTTCATTAAGTAACGCTAACAAAATGTCAGGGGGAATAAACTTAAGGTAGACGAGACTGAGGGTCAGTCGTGGGTTTTAAAACTTTTTTTCGAAGGACAACTTTATCTATTGCTAATCACGCCAGATTTAAGCGAATAGAAAAAAAACACCCCATGAAGTGTTTGCACGCGAAAATATCCCAGGAAAGCTCCGAAGAGCAGAGAAAATCGTGTTGAAAAACTGCGCTTTATCGAAGTTAGAACCATTGAGGATTGAAGCTATGCTTCCATTTTCAGTTCGGCAAACCACCAGTTGATAGTAGTATAGTTAATAAATATACAGACTAAATCCTATAATATAATATATGAAACGAACATCCTCTTCGTAAGGCTCCAGCGTCCTTCGTAAGGCGCTCGAGATTCTCGACCGGTTTTGAAGTCACACAATGATGGTGCATGGTGCAGACTGAACTCGTATTTTCTCGGGTCTTTCTTGATGTACTATTGTGTAGTCGCTGGGAGAGTCACGTTGTAAAGCATTTAATTGCAACGCCGTCCACATCTGGCTCAAGATTATCTTCATGAAATCGATATTCATTTTGTTGCATTAATCGTGCTCCAAGATAATAGTTGTATTCATATAACAGGTGCATATTAACAGCTTTTCGTTACTATTATTTCATTCTGCTATGTATTGCTTCCTTAGACGGATCGACATGTGCATAAGATGCGCAACTAGTTGTCCGCTTAATATATGGAAGCAAGTGAAATGACAAGAACTTAGTCCTTTAATGCCTTGCCTATGCGGTGCAGGAACGCTCGAAACTGGCCATGATCCGTTTGAATCTAAGTGGTCCCGTAACTAAGCTCCCAGACATCCGCCTTAAACCAATTGCTTCGTAGAGGAACCTCTGTTCTTTAAGATCATCACATGTGCCCCCAAAGGGACCGGATAAACCTCCACTGGACCACTTCGCTTGCCAGGTACTGGGTGTAGTCTATCGCGCCGCGGTGAGAACGAGGTCTCCATCCAGAAATCTTTCGTTTCTTGCTCCTGCGAAAATGCCATAGGGGAGCATTCGACCAAGCACTAGCAAAGCCTCTTTAGAGAACGTCCCGTAGGCTCGGCAGACCCTGATAGCCAGAGTCCTTTGGTAAGTTCGCAAAAATCCTTGTTATAGCGGAACCTTAGCACCATATCAGCCCATGCTGGGGCTGCATATAAAGCAATGGATTCCTTCACCGACGCAAGACAACGTCGTCTGTCCTCGGAGCCACCCTGACACGATCTGTGGACCGGCTGTGGACTCTGCCAAAAGGGCCAGTGCCCAGTTGAATTCCAAAGTATCTGGCATCCCTTTTCACTTTAATCGGATGACCATCTAGTGACAGGCGCCATCTTAGTGACAAGCGCTCCATCTTTTCCGGCGCCAGAGTCAGATGATGGTCATGCAAACACAAAGGACAAGGCCTCATTTTCTTCCCCCTGCCTAGATTACTCATCTCGTGCCGTGCAAGGAGATCAGCGTAAACTAAATATTATACCACGTCTGGCATCTGAATCACCAGCACACCGTAGTAGGCTAGATTTCACAGAGTGAGCCCAAAGACTGATCCTTGGGGGATGCCCGCTGTCACATCGTATAAGCCATCCCCAATATCCAGCTCACTGTCCCCTAGGTGTCAGGCTACAGGTCCCGTAAGGGACGCCTTTTTCTGCAAGACCCTCATAATGGTTCTCTAACCTACGGAGTTAAAGGTATTACTGACATCACGAAGGATCAGCATCACAAACATCCTCGTCGTAAGTTTCTTGTTGTCTCTACCTCGGCTCGCATCAGAACATCCCGTATGGGTGTATGTAGATCTTCCTTTTCTAGTTATCCGACAGGCACCTGTTACTCTCAATTTTCTCTGTGAGCTTGTCATGGATGGCGTATTCCAAGAGCTTCCCACAGGTATTCAAGAGACAGATGGGTCTAAATACCAAAGGACTTTTCCCCACTTTAGGAATCAGAACTAGCTCACCTTTTTGCCTCACCATCGGAAAGTTGCCATCTCGGATCAGTTGATTAATATTGTAACTGAAGTCGTTCGGTCAGCTTGCACAGCTCGTCTAACAGCATCTGCTGGGATGCCGTCATTTGTATAACGTTTTTTTAGACTTTGTAAATGCCTACATTAACCCCTGGAACCTCGAGCATTATTGTCGCTGCCTCTGCTAATCTTACGTTTGACAACACTTCTGAACCTAAAGTAAATTTTCCGGGCTAACTCACAGCCAGCATTGAATGTCAACGGCGTTGCTTTTGACATTGCTTCCTAAGACGGACCCCGTAAATTTGCAACAATGGGGATCGAACCCAAGCTCTTCGAACACTTCCGAACCTAGTCATCTCTCACCAGCCTTGATGCCGAGGTGTCGTGCCACCTTGATCTCTGGGGCCCACCAGTACGCCGGCTTTTGCTAAGCTCTGTTTCTTATCCCTGTCGCCTTAAATCGCGCAGACCTAGGTAAGGGCTGACTCCAGTTCGTTGGGTCCCAAAGTGTCTCGCTCCCAGGGTTGGTATGTAGCTAACTATCTTATCTTTGTGTTGGGTCACTATCTTCTTTCTTCTTAACCTGTCGATCCGTCCCCGTCCCCCAGGTCCATGGCTTTCCCGATGTCTGGGCACATCGCACTATTTGACCGGTGCCCTTCCATCTGAGGCATGAAGCAAGTCGGCGTTCGTCGCCTCGCACGCCTTCGCTAAGTGGGCGAGGGGACGACGCCAACTTGCTTCGTGTGTCATCACCAGTGCCCGCCTGGACGGATCAGACCGTCAGTCTGATCACTTAGATCGTTCGTAATTATTCTGCAGCACGGTCGGCACCGAGAAAGAGACCGCCGTGTAGTCAGGTCACCCTCTAAGCTCCTACACAGGATGACAGATGTTTTCATTGTGCAAAAGAACATACCGTTGGGACCACCTGGGAACATTTATCCCCGTGGTATATATGCTTAGTCTCTCAACGATTCGCAATTTGCCTTTGTGAGATAAATCGAAGTAAACCAATAGTCGTCCAGAATATGCTCGCAGTGCAATAATGCTTCCAGCTAATCTTCTTATTATCGTAGTTCGGTCCTGTCTAACGCTGATCTGTAATTACTGGGGCACCATACGAATGTGCGTTAATTTACCAAATGCGACATAAATCATAGGCCCAGAATTCTTTAACAACATACACAAAAATATCAAGCGTTACTCTAAAAAGGTTACCAGCAAAATAAATTTTTTTTTATTTTTTTTATTCTGAATACAGTCAAGAGTGCGTAGAAATGCACAATGTCCGAGGACAGACGAAGGATATAGCTATGACTGTGATTCGACTTGTTGTTATGTCACGAATTTCCACCTCTCAAGGTAGTTTATTCGGCGACTGTACAAATATTATATATATATATATTTCGCTATTTATAGTTATTATGCAGATGTTTGTTAGGACTCCGCGTCTTCTTCGTTGAGGATATATTCTCCTTAAGGAAAACATCTTCGCTTTCTTATGAATGGGGGATTTACTGTTGTACTAGGATTCTTTTGGCTAACATAATAATAAATGGCTCTGTTTATTATCCGTAGTATATATACACTGTGGGCCGAAAATTGGCGAGGGATCAAGTAATCAAGACTGACCCTAGAAATAATTCCTAATTACTGTATGTTTGAATAAATTACATTTCAGAGACTGACTTCCTGCCCCTACACGTTGAAATGGTAATGAATGTGGAACTCAATTAACGCAGCGTATATATATATATATATATATACAGGTGAGCGACTTATACAATGCACAACAAGCTGTTAATTTGCGAGCGACTATTCTCACTAGCATTGAAGTGAGGGTGAGGCCAACAACAAATCGAGCCGAACAAGGGCCTTGAATAGGCTTTATTTGCTTGGTTTTATGGATTGGCAAAGTTTGATGCGGTACGTTATTATAGCGCTGTACTTATAGGAACTTTGCGAATGCTGGTCGGTTGTTTTATGGTTCGTATACTGACTTAGAAGAGTTTCCATTTTTAGGCGGCTCTATCTCCGAAGTTTTGGCTGCACTACCGGCTTCCTTTTTAGCGGCTTGATTTTAGGTACGTTTGTATGTGTGGTTCTTGTTCATCTTGATGAGCCTACATACTCCAGGCTATGAAAGTGAGCTGTTTTGCTTAATTAAAGAAAAAACCTTGTTATCAATAAGCTTTATATAAGTTAGGATCATTAGAGGATCTCAGTTTCTGTTTCTATGCTGAGTTCGGGATCTTTATCCACTGTATTTTCTGTGATTGTAGCTTAACTGAACATCATTGTCTCTTTTCACTTTTCAGGCGTCCATCAGAATGAAAGGGTTCTTGTGTAAGATTCTATCCTGGTGGGTTTTAGCGAGATGTGTCAATGGTGCAGTTCCAAACAATCGCTTCTCGCTCGACTGGATCGACCAGTTCACTACTCAACGTGGCGTTCGTCCAGAAGAGACAACTCTGCTCGTACTTGGATCCTGTTTCGTTGAATTTAGTTATCATCGAAGTGCCGGTTCCAGTCAATACGGATATCGACATACTGTGCTACTTTACAAAGACGAAGTGCCATATGAAATATATGATCTAAATGACGTGGCAGTATTATATGACCGGACGAAAATGATTGTTGCGATGACGAGATCTCAATCGAGGCCAATTGTTGTTCTACCATGTCGCGACTTTATCAGTAGTTCCCGTTGGAAGAAATGGGATCACCTAGTATACGTTCGGCAACATGTACTTTTTATGATAAATGTATTTGGACGAACAATACATGAACATGATATATACGCATCATTAAAACCGAATGGAACAATCGTCCACGACCATGTACTTGTGGACCAATTTCTGTCCCAGCAGATCGCTCCCATAGGCGGTCTGCGAACAGGACGCTTAACTTCACTAATCGATACACGAATAAAGTGGCGCTTTAATACAATCTTCTCCTATGTAACTCCAGGCATTCCCCATTTGTATTCTCATCTCTTCGTTACTCCGCGGGATTATCGAAATCGAAGTGTGGCTCCAACTGAGGTTATACTTGGCCTAGGTATCTTCTCGGTTGGTTTTGCTCCCTCGTATTGGGAGCATCAATTTAGCACTGTTTGTCTCACCCCATTGGGTGTTGTTCAACCTTCGGAAGCTGCGTTTGTGCGGTCGATAGACATTTACCTGGGCATGTTAATATTATTCACGGTATTCATCGTTGTCTCGCTGGTGTCATACGGACATTCTCATTATTGGGAACTGCTGCACGATTTGGTAGCCAGCACTTTGACAGCGTCTGCCGTGAACCTCAAGCCATTTCTCATGCGCCGTCACTTCAGAGTTCGAATGGTCCCTCTCTGTCTGTTCATCATCATGTATCAATTAGTTGTTCTTAACGTATATAAGAATCTCCTCACTGTAGACTTCTTAGAGCCGGACAACGACATTCTTGGCTATGGTGAACCATTGTTTCCAGATACGTTTATACCATACAGCTACAAGGGAGTGCATATTCGGTCTTCGGTATACAGTCTGGTTTCTATGAGGGAACTGATCTGCACAAATCGAGCGGATGAAGTACAATTTGGCCTAGCTGTTCCACTCAGAAAGAAAAAAGCACAAACTAAATGGAGTCCAACGATTACATTGACCAATATCTTCTCAAGCAACTCGGTGTTGTCACTAACACCACTCGCTAGAAGTGTAACCAGCCGGGTACTCCTAGATATGCAGACATATGGCCTCCTTCCTTTTCTACCGATAACTATACCTCCACCTGGTGGGCAAAACAGGCTTCAAAAGTTCTCAAAGTACGTCTCTGACATGCGTGTTATTCTATCGGATGGTCAAAGTATTTGGGACTTACGTGAGCATCTACCCAGTGATAGCTGGGAAGCCCACAGAGAAGTACTTCGCTCACAGCATGCACTCTCAGATTTGCAGAATACGATTGTTGTTTTCGAAATGAGTCACTTAACTAAGGCAATCAATATTTGCCTCGGCGTAGTAGTGACTGCAATTATTAGCTTCGGCCTGGAGCTCTGCATTGGCTTATGTCATATGTGAATGTACAATACAAAGTATTTGATTCTCGATATGTTAGGTCACGGGACTCGAACCTGCGGCCTCCCGACAGCGCGAGACTCCGCCTGCACAAGTCGCTAGTCAACCTACCAGACCTCGTCGCATAGCAAAGTGTATCTTATTTTTATCGCTTTTGCCTTACAATTGCTCCCGAGAGTGTGGGGACGGCTCAAGAGTATTGTATCGGTGACTAAACGAAGGGAGTCTTTTTTACAGAACATTTCTTTATCAGTTCAAAGGGAAATATCAGTGTCAGAGTCCTGGTCAAGATTACAGAGTTGTTGGTGAAACTCTTCTGGAGTTCCTGAGTCCTTATTGGTGTACACGCGGGTTATAACAGCATGAAATATATACATTTGATTTTGGCTTTTTTTTTAATATAAAAGATTTATTCAAACATACAATAGTTAGGAATTATTTCTAGGAATTATGGGGGGAGGGTGGGGGGGGCTGAGGTGGACAATGTCCTGAGAAAGGCGATGGCATTGCCCCTCTGCACAGCGAGGGACAGGCGCTGCAGAAGGAAAGAACCTGCGCGCTTGTCCCCGGTGGCGCGGATCAACCTATTTTGGCATATTGTATTGTTCGGCCGAAATATAATCTAGATATATTCACTTCTGCCTACCATATACATTATAAAGTGTTCGTAACTATTCACGAGTTCATATATAAGTGAACGTTACTTTTGCTACGAGAATCTATTATATACTTCAGCACTGAAAATTAAACTTCAACAACTCTAAAGCGTTCGGAACAAGTGACTGGTGCAGTTCAACTGCTGACAGATCTGCAATCAACTTAAAATAGCCCTACATATGTCTCTATTGTAATCTACGCCTCCCTTGTCCAATAAACAAGTCACTAGTGCATGATAAATAAATCGCTGTTAGCAAGGAACCAGAGAAAGCATTTATATTTACAACAGTGAGATCGTGACCAACATTTGAAGCACGTGAGCCTCGCTCTGATGCTCTGTTGGCCCCGAGGGATGATATCTGGAAAGACCCACTGGGGCTCCCCAAAGCTTGCCAGCAAATGAACAGAATCGAAAAAGCTATTATGCAGGTCGAACGCTGCATTTCGCACCCTGAGTCATCATATCAGATGGACTACTTTAGCTAACGTTACCCAAGTTACCTTATGACGCCGAAAATACAGATCTCATTCGGGTACTGTCCGCTATTGTGGATGTGTCAAGTTAGCGATAAGCTCTGATGTCAAATCACTCTTTACTAGCGAGGCTATTCTATATAGACGTATTCACTTGACGTCGTGGTCTAGCCATTAGGCAGTCCCTTCCACCCCGGCATCAGAATGCGCGGTCAATCACAGGGGCAGTGGCGGAGGAGGACGGATTACATATTAGCAATTACAACGTAACAACAATCATTCATAGAACCTAGTCAAACTACCTTATTAAAAATTTAGTAACAATTTGACTGGATTTCTATTCTACCCCTTTTGAAATATAGTGGTAATTTTGTTCTCCCTGCTACGTTACCTGGTTTGGTTGGTTATCAAATTCGCAACCATGAGGTACGGGTTCGACCCCCAACCGAGACCTCAGTGATGCTTCGAGATTTCCTAAGTTCTCAATCTCCAGCTCAGAGTACAGTTACGCTTGACCAGCGTGAATATCACTTTACGTGAAGTGGTGTAGTGGGCGGATTCCCACCATCTCCAGCTTGCACCTGCTAAGATGGAAGCCGTGTACCTAACAAACAGGAAAAGGACACGAGTCAGGAAGATGACCATCTCGCTCGATGGTCACCCCATAGAAATCCGTCGGGAGGCGCAATACCTCAGAGTCATTCTTGACTAAACGCTAAACGGGCCTGGCGCACATCAGGTACGCTACAGCTAAGGCAAAATGAGTATCCGTGAATCTGGCGCGCCTCATGCCTAGGATGGGGGGAGTGTCGGAAGAGAAATGGTGACTGCTGCCATCAGACGGTAAGTTCCAGACTTACATGGTTAAGACCGGAAAGACGAAGGCTAGGTGGATGATGTTGAGCATACGCTGATCCGGCGCATATCACTAGCATCAGACCGGTGGGGGGCTCGTGGGAGGTCGTGGGGAAGCCAGTTTAGAGGGTGGCACTCATGGTCAAATCAAGGGCGGCCCTGGGTGGAGGTCGTAGACTGGATGAGGGGATTATTTAGCCAAAAGAGAGTGAGGAGAGAGACAGAAGGGCCCGAGTGAGCAACCAAAGCCCCTGCCCTCGGGGGGCCCGCTCCACCGTTAGCTAGACCGGCTTCCACCCGCATTCGCGCTCAGCTGGGCCGGGGATAGGTGGACCGAGCAGCTCTTGGGTAGATTGGCCGGCCTGTTACGGGGGCCTGCTCCTTCACCAGTCTCTCTCCGCGCATTCTCGCCATCATGGGACGGGGATTGGGTGACTTGGCGTCCCCGGACAGGATCCCAACACGGAAGCCACAGTAGTCGTAGGAAACTAAGGCATCCGGTTACAAAACACTAGCCGGAGCAATTACACACCCTTCCTAGAGATCGAAGTCATACCTAGCGTGCCGACTCTACGGAAGAGATAGACTCTCAACAGAGCAGGGTTTTAGCAGGTTGAGGTTTTGTCATCCACGTCAACCCTGCACTGGATCGGTCTACTTTTATGGAGATTGAAATGTCTCTGGTGGTGTCTGTGTGTTTGAAAAAAAGTTCCTCCTCTCCAAAAAAGCGTGAATATCACACGTCTTTGCAATTAAGGGGCCTATTTTATGAAGCACTGGTCCATTTGATCGAATATAGAGATCAGTGGTTTAGCAGATGCGTGGACAAGCTTGTCCCGGTGATCAACCTCACGAAAATCGCTGAAACAGGTAACGACATTGATAATTCTTCTAACCTATACTACCATGCGTGCTCGAAATGCCCTCAATTCTAAAATCAGTGAATCGGTTCAGGTACTGCCCAACAAAGATGTTTCGGTAACAAGTGACCGTTCACATCGGTCCTACAGAATCGACAGAGCCGGACACGCTATAAATTACAAAGTAGTTCCATGCCGAGCTAGCGCTTCGTACTTCCTCTTGTGGATGTGCCCATCATATTACATTTCATCCTTCATTTCGTTCCAGAGAGTCGTCGCCTCACCGTCGGCAACGCTCAGGCTGCATGAAACGAATTCCTTTAAAGATCGCGGATCCCGAAGCGACAACATTCATGTTTCACATTTCTCGAAGGTAACATCACTATGTATACATTATCACCGCACTGTATAAACATCGCTGTGATACCATCATCTTACAAAGCAAAACAAAGGCTCTCTGAAGTCCACCTGTCGTTCGTACCCTCGTTAGGTTCCTCGTCCGACGCTGGGCTCTCCTCTGAACCCGCAGCGCCCGACGTAACATTTACACGGCTCTCTCCACACGCGCGGACCCCACGCCCTTCGCACTTTCCACAGAGCCCTTCCCTTCTGTCGGCATCTCCGTTGCAGGCGATGTTCCTCTCCCATGAACGAACAGCTGATCGTCGTTGTTGTGTACGTCTGTATTGATGAGTGAGGCGTACCTGCAAAATTGATCGCGCACCCTAGGGCTGATTGACCTCAAAACGTATGTACGCTAATGTCGGTTTCAGTTGTAGTATCTAGTGATAGGAAGTGACACTACGAAATACGGGTGCTCATCTGTTTGCCAGTGTAGGGATGAGCCGTTTGGCCAGCCTTTTTTTTCTTTTAAGAAATTAAAGGTGAATCCTGCCTGGACACCAGGCCTCACACTAAGGTTTTTGCCTCGTAGTGTCAGATTCTTACTGACTAAAACCAGAACCGATTTTCACGGTTGGGGCACTGACCGCGACTGTCAAAAGTATTACTCCAGTCAGTGCCTTTCAGGGACCGGCAGTTGATTCCAACCATGTCCTATCCCTCAGTTCCTCCTCCAGCTTTTCTAGTTCAGCCATATACCGTTAAGATATCATCTGGCTGTGAAGACTCGGGATAAGCGGAAGGTCTTGAAACGTTCGACGAAATGATTGGCCCATCGAATGGCCCACACCTCGGACCACTAAGGGACCCCTGGTCCGAGTCTCAGTCCTGTTATGCCTACTTTATTTAGATCATGGAACGAATGCACTTTCTTCCAGCAAAGAGAAAATCCTCAAATCATACCCCCCTTTACCTAGATATCCTAATATAAATAGCCTATCCGCCACCATACACATTCGACTTTATAAACGACTAATTCTTAGACTCGCTCCATTTATTGCAGCGGACAGGGACTGTCGAACCGGTATTCATGAACGGTTCAATGCGCTTCAGCTACGGCTAGAAGCACTCGGCTACCTCTCGCCGATTAGAAGTTGTACCAATGTTCTGAGCACGATGTATCAGATAGACACTAATTTCGAGACACGTATTGGCCAGTTGCTTGAGAGGTCTGACGCCAATGGAGTTTCACAGCTTCTAGATCGCTACGAGGAAACCCTCCAATTCATGGAGGTACAACTTCGCCTCACCGACTGGCTGGCCGATCATGGCGAGGCCCGTTATCTCCACTTGCTACCACAACGCTTTGTGTTGTTGTATGCGCCGTTCAGCTCGATGCGTACGGGGTCCCATGGGCTGACCGAATGTACCGATCGGCGTCTAGAGATCTTTCGCGTAGCAAGTGACATGCAGAGAATCGATTTGACTGCGCTTCTTACCAACATCTTCCGGACATCGCGGTCGTCTTGGAGGTTTATGTACGATTGGATACATTTTGCCATCGTAGTGATGGGATCACGGCGTGGAAGGCGGCTCTGCCGGGCTGCGGCGCTCTCACTGGCAACCGTCGCGGATTACCAAATCGCGGCTCTACTCGAGCGGCTCTTCATAAACGGGAACGTCTCGCGGGAAGACTACGCCGATGGACTCGAGCTTCTCGGCGCAATGTGCATAATCCAGCGCAATGACATACACACGTTTACCCGCCTACTAGCTCGCAGCCGTGATGTTAGCGGATCGCCCGGATTTCACGATATCGACACACTCGAACACGCTGGTGAATATATTCTTGTCGCGTTTCGCATCGTGGATGAACTTGGTGGCTACTTGGTAGGCCGAAATTGCGTCGAGGACAGCCTGCACAACAGGAAGATGCTTGTGAGGGCAGTGAGGGTGACGCTCTCCGCGATGCTATCAGCCAACGATCGCGTTCGGATCCTGTGTTCTGTTCTGCTGTTCTATCGGTCGTGCCTATCCGAGACGCAAACATTTGATTTCGTCAACCGGGTCGTCAGCATAACTCGTGACTTTGACCTACACAATCTGAGCTGCATAAGCAGGACCCTGCTCATCTTACGAAAGTTCAATAGTGATCTGTATCGAGCATGTGTCGCTGACTTTTTCAAGGGGATCAACAAGCAGAGACTGACTGACGCAACCATCGTCCACAAAAATCGTCCTCCGTTCCTTGTCAGTCTCGCTATGGAGTATTGGCATTACTGCCACACCAGGCGTGCACCGCGTTGGCACCCCGATGAAGAAACGATTCTTATCATACTCTACATGGGCGTTTGCATTTGCAGGGACTTCTCGAATTTGGATAGGGCGATCCTCGCGCTTAATCCAAGTGATATTAGTGAATTTACGCAGGAGCGTAAAGCCAAACGGGCGGGTGATTTCTCCTGCTGGTGTGGCCACCGTCTCGACTCCCGGGACGCAGTTCCGCCATTGCGTTGTCTAGCCGCCCGCCAGGCTAGGAAAGTTGACGCGAATGAGTCGTACCATCCAAGATTGCTAGTCACTAATGGACATTTTCGAATTCGTTTGTCTCAGTTTATTGAATCCCATGCTATCACATCTACACCATCGGATGTAGAGAGGCGTCTCATGGGCTACCATCAATACCACTACTTCAATCGAGATCTTGATTAGCCGGCATCGCTGTGAAGCCTCAGATCAGCTGCGAGTAAGCTATGTGTCCAGCTGTGAAGCCGCAGACAGCTGGCATGATATAATGTGATATTTAATGATGTACATTACATTATTGTAGTGTTGCTGGTATTCTGTGACAGGTTCGTACGAAATAGGCAGCTTTGAGCAGAATTTGTCTGAACACTGTTAGGCATATGATGATATCGAGCTCCTTTTGCATAACGCAATATTGCCACTACATAAGTCGATAGATATAGCGATAGTGCTAGTTATAATGCATTATTATATTGGCTTGTTTTTGTATTTTATTAATTGTCAGCCTGTTTATTCCAAGATGTAAATAGTTTGCCGTGAACTTGAACTGGGTCGCCGGTGACCTCCTCCAATTCTAGACGAGACCTCAAGCAGCTCATGTGGCTGCGATCTGGAGATGAACCACGTGGGATATCTACAGTTCGACAACCTTGGCCAAACCAGCTAGAAAAACAACGAACACTTGTGAGCTTTATCATTGTCACAATAGAGGCCATGTTCAGCCATCAAATAGATGCTTGGATGGGTGGGTATGTAAGATTCTAATGCGCCCACTCAATTAATAAGCAAAGCGATAATTACAGGTTAGATCAACGGAAACTGTTTCGACACAATTAAGCGTGCCGAGTCTCAGCCTGACTCACGTTACCTTCGAATATTGCCAGATCGCCCAAGCTCCACCTTGTCTCTCCCACTGTCCCGAGACGTCTGCCCCTTGATTCATGTTTATTTATGAGCATAGATGAGCGTTCATCAGGCACGATGTCATTCTTTGGATATTCCGTTTGAAATGTAATCTGTACGACGACTCATACTTTGTTGTGCACAGCATTGTAGTGCACCTTCCTATTTGGCTGTTCAAGTATTCGATTTTCAAGTGCAGGGGATTGCTGGCTCAGCCGCGTCATGTAACAGGACATGGGCTACACAATTTACGTGAAATAAAGGAAGAATTAATTAGAAAGCGGAATGGACTCATTGAACAAGCCTAATTATATAGATATAATATTATATATACAATCCTCTCCTCGAACTTCCTTGAAGGCGTCTACCATAGGCTGATCCGCTCCACCGGGGACAAGCGCGCAGGATCTTTCCTTCTGCAACGCCTCTCCCTCGCTGTGCAGAGGCAGAGAGACAATGCCTCGGCTCCGGTCCCCGACGAATCCCTCCTCCCCAAATAATTCCTAATTATTGTATCTTTGAGTAAATATTTGGGTTGTATTGTGTTTTATATAATTTGATAATTCTACCACATATCAGGTGCATAGATTAGACCTGTCGATTTCCAAGATATCCGGTGAAGATACAGAGATGAGGCTCGTTGATGAGGACTAATTTTTCATTCTGATCAAGGGTTTCTAACCCCGAAAGAGAGAGAGAGAGAAGAAATCGTAGAAACGATCGGAAATCAGAAATTAATTTATGCTGATTATGGCATTGATATTGTTGTATTATACTTCCGGATTATCACGTGTATTTATTCTTTAATCTTTCATAAAGGAAATAATGTTTTTATTGAATAATGCAACGATAGCACATACATGAGCTTTCATAAGAAGTCTCAAATATAAATAAATTAATACTAGATATCTTACTCAGGTAGCACAGACGCTCAGCTCGCAAAATAGTTATATTATCATGTATAATACTAATAAACGTTGTTTTCAATTACATAAAAGCAGAGCGATCGCTGCTTATATAATAAGTTAATTCAAAATTATCACACATATTTAGTTTTCCGTTAGCAATCCTCGCTAAACTAAGTTATCAATTCGATCTGTGAAAAAAAAAAAAAAAAATTCCATCTGTGTGTTCAATATCAGAGGTATTGAGCGTTCGCACACTCATGACCATGACAGTGTATACGTTCCACCTCTCGACCTTTGTTTTACAAACGACCTCATTACGACTCGTTACTCGTTTTTAATTACAATTTGCAATTATTACATACAGGTTTCTTAATTAGCATAATTGCGAGATATGCATCTGTCCCTCCATCCATATTAGGCCCCATTCGGTCGACTCTAAACGATATCTTTTCATTTCGACACTCCAACGGCAACAGCCGCGATAAAAGAAATTTCTTTTTTCGAATCAAATAATTTACGATATGCATCTCTTTGCTTTCTCTTGGTCCTTGCTAATAGTGATTTATTTATAATGTACAATAGTAATTTATTTGTTTATTGGATCTTGTCATGTCTCTGTACTTGTATCATGTTAGCACCCCAAATACACCTTTTAACTGGAACATTTCAACTCACTCTTGACCTTCCTTTCAACCCAAACAGTCAGTGCTGCAGTATATCCCATATTCTCGTACCAAAAGTACGCAACGTTCACGTATATATTAACGCGTGAGTATTTACGAATACTTTATAAAATATATGCTAGGCAGAAGTGAATATGCCTAGCTTATATTGCGGCTGAACAATACAGTATGCCAAAATCAAGTGTATATATGTCATGCATCGATAAAACCAGAGGAATTGCAGAAAAGTTCCATCAACAACTCTGTTATCTTGACCCCGATATTTCCCCTTTGAACTGATAAAGAAATGTTCTGTAAAAAGGACTCCCTTAGCCGCTTTTTTGTTTAGTCGCCGATGTAATACTCTCGCTCAGTTCACTAACGAATCTCTCGAAAGGACTTGAATCGTTCCCACACTCTCGGGAGCAATTCTAAGGCAAAAGCGATAAAAATAAGATACACTCTGCTATGCGACGAGGTCTGATAGGTTGACTAGCGACTTATGCAGGCGAAATCACGGGCTGTCGCGAGGCCGCAAGTTCGAGTCCCATGACTTAACATATCGCAAACCAAATACTTTGTATTTTATATTCATATATATAACATAAACCAATGCAGAGCTCCAGGCCGATGCTAATAATTGCAGTCAATAGTACGCCGAGGCAAATATTGATTGTCTTAGTTAAGTGACTCATTTCGAAAACAGCAGTTGTATTCTGCAAAGCTGAGAGTGCATGCTGTGAGCGAAGTTCCTCTCTGTGGGCTTCCCAGCTATCACTGGGTTTATGCTTACGTGAGTTCCAAATACTTTGAACATCCGATGCAAAAACAAGCACATCAGATATGTACTTAAAAGACCTTTGAAACCTGTTTTGCCCACCAGGTGGCGGTATAGTTATCGGTAGCAAAGGAAAGAGGCATATGTCTGCATATCTAAGAGTACCTGGCTGGGTATACTTCCAGCGACTGGTATTGCTGACGACACCGAGTTGTTTGAATAGAGACTGGTCAATTTAATCGTTGGACTCAATTTAGTTTGGTTCTTTCTGAGTGGAACAGCTAGGCCAAGTTGTACTTCATCCACTCGATTTGTGCAGATCAGTCGCCTATCATGAACCAGATTGTATACCTGAGTCCGAATATGCACCCCTTTGTAGGTGTATGGTATTAAAAGAGTGGGAAGCGCTAATCTATCATAGTCAAGAATGTCGTTTTCCGGCTCTAAGAAGTCGACAGTGACGAGATTTTTATATACGTTAAGAACTACTAATTGATAAAGGACGATGAACAGACAGAGAGGGACCATTCGAACTGTGAAGTGACGGCGCATGAGAAATGGCTTGAGGTTCACGGCATACGTGGTCAAAGTGCTGGCTACCAAATCGTGCAGTAATTCCCAATGATGGGAGTGTCCGTATGACGCCAGTGAGACAACGATGAATACTGTGAATAATATTAGCAAGCCCAGATAAATGTCTATAGACCGCACAAACGCAGCTTCCGAAGGTTGAACAACACCCAATGGGGTGAGACAAACAGTGTTTAATTCATACTCCCAGTACGAGGGAACATCCCAAATCGTGTCGACACCAAGGTCCAGTATAACCACAGTTGGATCCACACTTCGATTTCGATGATCCCGCGGAGTAATTAAAAGATGAGCATACAAATGGGGAAGGCCGGAAGGTACATAGGCGAAGATCTTATTAAAGCGCCACCTTAATCGTGTATCGATTAATGAAGTTAAGCGTCTTGTTCGCAGTCCGCCTATGGGAGCGATCTGCTGGGACAGAAATTGGTCCACAAGTACATGGTCATGGACGATAGTTCCATTCGGTTTTACTGATGCGTATATATCATGCTCATGTATTGATCGTCGAAATGCATTTATTAGAAAAAGTACATGTTGACGAACGTGTGCTAGGTAATCCCATTTCTTCCAAAGGGAACTACTGATAAAGTCGCGACACGGGAGGACTACAATTGGCCTAGATTGAGATCTCGTCAGCGCAGCAATTACTCTTGTCCGTTCAAATAAGAATTCCAAGGCTTTTGGATTATTTATTTCCTGTTGCCCTTCGTCTTTGTAAAGTAGCATAGTATGCCGATATCCGTATTGACTGGAACCAGCCCTTCGACGAGAACTAAATATAGCGAAACAGGATCCAAGTACGAGCAGAGTTGTCTCTTCTGGACGGACGCCCCGTTGAGTAGCGAACTGGTCGATCCAGTCGAGGGAGAAGCGATTGTTTGGAACCGCAGCATTGACACACCTTGCTAATACCCACCAGGATAGAATTTTGCACAAGAACCCTTTCATTCTGATGGACGCCTGCAAAGTGAAAAGAGACAATGATGCTCAGTTAAGGTCCAGTCACAGAAAATACCGTGGCTAAAGATTCCGAACGCAGCATAGAAACAGGAACTGAGATCCTCTAATGATCCTAACTTAAGCAAAGCTTATTGACACTCAGAGTTTTTTCGTTAATTAGAAAAACAGCTCATTTTCTTCGCTCTTGACCCTTTCCTAGGAAATTTTGTATGCAGATACTTCAAACATTATTTTTGGTTTAACTACGGTGTGACTAGCAAATAGACAAATGAGAAGGTCGTCCTTTGAATAGAGGTTTTCTAACCTACAACTGAATCTCAGTCTTAGGTTCTCGTCTACCTTCTTCATCCACTCGATATCTTGTTAATGTTACTTAATGAAATATACTCACCGCTGTGAAAGAGTGCTGTTTGACCACTGTTTCTTGTCGTTGCAATTATTTTTTGCAGAAACATAAATTACAACTTGTCCTTCACAGCAGTGGTTCGAAATCTAACTCCAATGATTAATAACATCATAAAATCGAAAACCACTGGATTGCTTGCAGTTCTATCGACGATAACACGAACAACCGATCTTCTGATCCCTGCAGGGAACCTTTATGAAGTTGGAATATCTTGTAAAATCCTTTCTGCTTGGAGGTGTTTTCACGTCGTCAATGGTTACCAGGCCAATTCGTGCATACATAAAATACTCAACAGTCCTTTCCTAACTTTGCAAAGAGCACGAGGCGACGCCGGCTCTAGAGAACGGTCCCATGGGACTCTTATTGATCCCTCCACAAGCAGAAAAATGATACAAACATTAACAACAGCATACAAGCCAGATGCTACGCAGTTCGCCCTTTCGTGTTAAATTCGTACTAAAAAACTATATAATTTTTTGTTTATGACTTTTACAAAAGGGATCATGAACAAATGTGTGTAGACGGCCACTAAAATATGTAAAAATACTAATTAGAGAGCAGACCCCGAACGCATTCAGGGTAGTTGTGCAAGCTTATTATGTGATGACATCTGACCACGATAAAAAAAATATATCTTATTCAGCATTCGAGCCTAGGGTGGCAACCTTTACATAAAGGTGGTCAGATAATCATAAACTGTCCCGTGCATGTTCTAGTGGTGAGCATGTTTGATTGCTAGATAGGGGGACATGTGGCTTAGGTTCAGATCATCGTGCGGATAATCTTTGAATTTCGTTATCACTTTTCTTTATCAGTAAATATTTGCCAGGTACGACAAGGTGGAAAATAAAGCAAACGTGGCCCCAACAGTTCCTTGTAGTAATACCTAAAGATTCGGAGTCGAGGCCTGTCAAATAGGAGAACAGCTAAGAGTCAGCTCCAAGAATATTTAGCTAATATAATAATAGAACATATCATATATTATTACGGTTCCCGTAAATGTTCAGATAGGCTTGTTTTCATATCACGGACACACGTTACTGTGATTGGTCGAAGGAACAATGATTACTAGAGCGATCACTAGAATAGGCCACGTTTTTCTTCAAAAGGCCCAGCAAAGGCAAATTTAATATATATATATATTATATATATACAAGTGGAATTTTCATCTGTATCGGCTATAGAACCTGAAGTCAAGTCTAACCATTATCAACTGGATGAAAAAACTTCAACCAAAAAAAGCTGTGGCCAAACAATAAATAGCAATATTTAATGTAACTCCTCGCTTTGACAGCCAGCACAGATAACTCATATTATATTATAGAACAAGATGGATGTTTAATATCATGGGTGGTGAACCTTGTAAGCATATTTTATTACTTAATATACGCGTTTCTTAATCGAATTTGCAAGATCAGCCAACCAGTCCTAAATCTGGAGTATCTAGGCTCATCAAAAATCAAATAAGAGCCACACATACAATCGTACCTAAAATCAAACGGCACTGAAGCCGGCAGTGCAGCCAAAACCTCGGAGTCAGAGCCGCCTGAGAATGGAAACTCTTCTAAGGCAGTAGCCAAACCATAAAATAATCGCCCAGCTTTTATAGCTGCTTTCAAATTTTGCAAATCCGTTCGTTCAAGGAAATGAAGCCTAACCAAATAAATCCTGGTACAACAGTAAATCTCCCATTCATAAGAAAACGGAGTTGTTTTCCTTAGGGAGAATACGCCCCTAAAGAAGAAGCAGCTACATAAACCGAAATAAATATAATATTTGTACTGTCGCGAGATAAACTACCTTGAGAGGTGGAAATTCGTGTCATAACAACAAGTCGAATTACAGTTATAGCTATATGCCTGGCCTGGTCTCGGACATTGTGAATTGCTACGAGGTATTGAATGTATTCAGAGTATAAAAGTCGAAATTTTAATTTGCTATTTAAAGTAACGTCTGCTGTTTTTGTTTATGTTACTCTATTACCATTGGGATTATCTTACACGTGGCTTAGGGAAGGGCAGAGCGGATGAAGCTGCTCATTTTTGCTATGTTGATAGCAACGGTAGTGCTATCCCAATGGCTTGTTCCATTGAATTCCTTAAATTGAATTCGTTTGTCTCAGTTTATTCAATCCCATGTACACCTCCGGCTGTAGAAAGGCGTCTCGTAGGCTACAATCAGTACCACTACTTCAACCGAGATCTTGATTGGCCGGTGTCGCTGTGAAGCCTCAGATCACTGCGAGTGGGGCCCTGAGCGGCGGACGAAGGCCAAGTGTACGCGGCCTCAACGGCGCGAGTGGTGGGACTGCTGATTCCTAACCGGGCGCGCCCCCAGGTGGCGGATCGGGGAACACCTGCCAGACATGTACCGGGAGAAATAAAGCCCGTCGCTGACCAAAATCAGTCCCGGGGAAACACCCGCCGCCTTGGCACTGGCATATGCCGGGAACGTCGGCTCCAAGGGCCCTGAGCGATGGAGGAATGCACAAGCGTGACCACAACGGTGTGATAGGTGGGAGATGTGGGCATAAAGTTGGGCGGGAAGGCTGCAGTCGAGGCGGAAAACAACACTGTGGGACCATGTGTGAGGGTACAGTTCTAAAACTGGGAGGCACACCAGGCCGACGGTGGACCCGGACAGTTTAGCCGACCACCACCTGGTTGCCCCATCAACCGTTGAAAATCCCGATGCTTCTGCAGTGCCGGATGGCGACCGATTGGGACCCTGCTGAAGCCCTCGGGGGGCATTGCCGAGGCTACACGCGTGCAATTCCACAGTGGGAGGTTACCGCTAAATCCTCTAGGGCCCTAACGCCCGAGAGAAAACGAAGCCCTCAGACTACCCAGCCTACTCAAGAGAACCAAGGACCCACTCCGTTTGGAAGGTCGGCGCACACTCTCAGAACCCCCCCAGAAGAGGATCGATGCCAGACATCAACTCGGACGGCTTAGCTCACGTGGTGAGAAAGTGCAGCAAAATGCTGAGAACGTCCTTAAGTCCCACAAGAAGAGCAAGATAGAAGGTACCGAGAACAAGAGGACAGCCACGAGCTCGTAAATTCTGCAACACAGACGGAGAGCACGGAGATGCGTCTGGCTGCACTGAATAGTAGTATAGGTGCTGCCTTAATGCCAGCTCAGATCTCTGCTGTGGTGAAAGAGGATTGGTCTAAAGAAGCCTCCTATGATACGACAATGATCGAGGCCAGTATAGTAAGTGACAGAGAGGCCCGAACTGTGCTGGTCTGCGAATCCAGTGAAAAGGATGCCGCTATCTTGCAGAGACTGGATGGCAAATTTCCTGCAGTTGGTAGGCTTCGCCGACCGACCCAAGACGGCGGGCTCTGGCGGGAAAGACCGTATCAATTGTCAACCAGTACCTTCTGCTCTCCGATGGCGAGGTTAGGGAGGCTGTCACCCCGCTATTGCTGGGCAAGATGCACAACTGCAATAGACTGCCTGATCGGTAGCATAGTAGCCGCTGAGATGGGTGACCGATCTGACATCAAAAGAGTGGGCTTCTATCTCCCGCAGAACTTCGATCATGAGGTATGTCGGAAAGTGATGGATGTGTATCACTGCAATTCCGCGATAAAGGCCGATATATCCATGGGGGGCAAAGGACTCAGGCAACGGTCGGAGGCGCTTTCAAGGACAAATACGAGCACCATAAAGGCGCAAGAGAGCAAGACGTATGGTGAGATTCGGCGGACGTCCATGTCCAGCCTAATGGAGGACTGATGACCATTGCCGTCGACAACAGAGACCTAGGCGAGTCGACAACAGCGAGAAAGGTCGCCGAAGAGTGCGTGAAAACACCGATTGACCCTTAATATCGGCTCGAAAGGAAAACCTGGTTTTGTTTGTAGCTTGTTTGTTGTAGCTTCCGATCTGCCAACAGGAGAGGGAAACTTGGAGGTGAAGCGAGCGGGGAAGGCAGCAGGGCACGACTAAGCTGTAGCAATGATCAGTGTTCTCCAGATCAACCTCAGTAGGTCTCGCGAGGCACACGACATGCTGGAGAGCACCGTGGCTGAAGTGCATGTTGACGTCCGCCTTATTAGCGAACCTAACAAACGGATCGCTATTAGCAAGGCAACTCACGGCAAGTGGTCCGCCGATCTGGTGCTGCCGATGAGAGAGAGATGTTGGCATGAAAGCGCGATTGGACGGCGGCCCGTGCTCTACAGCTGCTTCTTCTCCCCAAATCGAAACCTTAGCGCATTCTCGGCTTTTCTCGAGGACGTCGATGCCAACATGCACAACCAGGAAAACCGTAACATCGTTATCACCGGTAACTTCAACGGGGCGGCGATAGAATGGGGAAGCTGTAACACCTTCCCCTCAGGATCTGCTCTTTTGGAGTGGGTGGCTCTGAGGAACCTTTTCCTGTTGAATGATGGGCTGACGCCCACCTTCTAAAGGCCACATCTTGGACAGAAGTCCTACCCAGATCTCACGATCTGCTAATGGCAAGAAAGGATTTAAGGTGGTGCGTTTAAGAAGACTGGATGAGTGCTGGTGACCACCGGTATGTCAGCTTCAGTTGACGGACTGGCCCACGTCAGCCCCCGACCTAGGGGCGAACTGCCAAGCGGCTGCCGAGGAAGCTCTGTCAGGATACTGAAAAGGGAGATTGTCAAAGGATGCCATTAGCTTCAGTATGACCCCACTGAGGGAGATATCATGACATTCGTCCGTACGGCATGCGAGATGGCGTCGCCACAGGTGCACTCAAGGAGTCGCGGGCCCAAGCCCGCCTTCTTGGTGGACCTCAGAGATCCCTGAAATTCGTGCGGAGTTCAACGGAGCGAGGAGGGCCTGCACGAGAGCCAGGGGGCCCACGGAAGAGCAGCTCGTTAAGATCAGGGAGTCTCGCAAGAACTTGCACAAACTCATAAAGAGGAACAAAGAGACCAAGGGGAAGAAGATGGGCGAGGACATCGAGCATGACCCTTGGGGGAAAGGGTACAATATTGCCATGAAGAAGCTGGGAGGGGATCTGTCCAAACTCCCTGATAGCCTGGTCTAAGAGATAGTTGAGAAGCTATTTAAGCGGCAGGCACCTCAGGAAAAAGAGGCGACCGAGCTCGTGGGCCTCCCACCACTCACACGAAAAGTGCCAGACTGGTACTTATACCCAAACCTGGGAAGCCACCGGATACCCCATCCGCGTACGGGCCTCTGTGTCTCCTCAGCACAGTAGGCAAGGCTCTGGAATCTGTCATATTCGAGCGGCTGGTGTCTGACTTCGAGGCGAAAGGGTCCTTCTCGGAGAAGCAACATGGTTTCAGAAGAGGCAGATCCACTTTCCCGGCGCTAGAGAATGTGAAACTCGGATCGAAGAAGACAGAAGCCACCATTTTGATTGGGAGACCGCGGTGCCAAGGACTGAGTATCGAACTGAGTAGGCGACAAATTACCCCTCAGAAAGAGGCAAGGTTTCTCGGAGTCATACTTAATAAAGAGAGAACCGGCACTGCCCACGTGAGAGACGCTGTGGCAAAAGTTGGCAAGGAGGCAGCGTGTATCATCAGACTGACGTCTAATACCTACGGAACAGGCGAGAGCAGCAGGGGGCTACTGGAAACGGTGGCGGTTTCCATTGTGCTCTACGCTTCGCCCATCTGGGAAATGCCGATGAAGTCTAAGAGGAACAGGGAGTTGCTTAAGAAAACCTAACAAGTTTTAGCACTTCGGATTTGCAGACTTTGCCGCACAATATCCACGGAGGCGACCTTGGCCTTTGCGCGGACTGCGCCGTTGGACCTCGCAGTACGTGCAAGAGCGAGGCGACACACGAACTCAGCGCTTGGCTCTGAGGAAGTAAAGGAGGAGACCCTTGGTGCGTGGCGGCAAAGGTGGAGAGCCTCAGATGGAAAACTGAATGGACCAAGCGCTTGATACCCGACATCAAGCTGTAGGTAAAGAGACCCCATGGCCACGGGTCATACAAACTTACCCAGGTGCTGACAGACCATGGGTTCTTCCAGGCATACCTGCCCAGGGTACGCAGGGAAGAAAGCCCCATCTGTGTGATCTGTGACACTGGCGCGGTCGGTAATATATCCCACTCTCTGAGAGCTGCGCACACTTAGAGGGGAATAAAACCGCCCTTGAAAGAAAAATGCGGCGGCCTTCTCAGTGGATACCACGGTGATGAACATGCTCGAAAGCGAGGAAGCTTGGCAATATATCAGAGCCTATGTTTAGGAGGTGATGGGAAGGGCGAAGGGGATCTAAGATCGAGCTAGGAACGACGCAGCGGCCCATAATACATTTTGCCCTTGACTTCTTGAAAAAAGCGTGCGGCTCTGAAGCCGCAGACAGCTGGCGTTATAATGTGGTATTTAATAATGTACAATACATTGTAGTGCGGCTGGTATTCTGTTACAGGTTAGTACGAAATAGGCATCTTTGAGCAGAATTTCTCCGAATACTGTTAGGCATATGATGATATCGAGCTCCTTTTGCATGACGCAATATTACCACTACATAGGTCGATGAATATCGCAATAGTGCTAGGTATAATACATGATTATAACTTCAGGTCACTGAGCTGACTGGTTATCGAGGCATAACCCATAATGAATCGCCTGGAGAAGCTCGTCAAATTGAGAAATCGTCTCACCTCGATAACAACGTGTGTAGGCGCTGGGTAATCGGCGATGACCTTGAGTTTCCTGTTGCCTGGCTGCACTCCAGCCTGAAACAAACGAAAGCCCAAAAACTCAACGGGCTTCGTAAAGAAATAACACTTTTCTAATCGCACCGTAAGCCTTGCCTACATCAACGCCTTCAACACCTTCTCGATGTGTGCCAGTTGATCGTCATAACTGCCGCCTGCAGTTATAAGGTCGTCGAGGAATGGGAATGCAATCTTATTTTCAACGCCTTTCTTTAGCTTCAATATCATTTGCTGAAATGCAGAACGTGTATTTGCAAAAGCCCATCACCATCATGACATTTGACTGGTACTGCCTGTCTGGTGTTACGAATGCAGCCTCTTCTGCAGATCCGAAGCTCATGGGTATCTCGAAGTATCCCCACGCTAAGTCAAATGTCGAATAGAATACTTCCTTCCACCAACTGCGTCCAAAATGCGTCCTCGGTTAGTGGTATCGGAAAATTTGTGCGAACGGTCCGCGCATTCAGCTTTCAGTAATTAATCACCATTCGAAATAGCCCGTTACTCTTCTTCACTAGCAGCACCGGGGCTCGCATACGGGAACTGTGATGGTCGTACCATGCCTGCTGCAAACATCTCGCTGATGATCTCTCGTAACGCTTGTCGTTCAGTTAGCGACAATCGATACGGCATCGACAGCACGGAGTCACTCCGTGGTAATTTCGCAATTTCAAACTGGGCCAACGGGATTGCCTCGTTAGGACACTGATAATGCGAACACAGTACGATAGCGATTAACCAATTCAAGTGGTTGTACATAACATTGTAGTCCTATTCGCCTATTCAAGTATTCGATTTTCAGGTGCCGGGGATTGCTGGCTCAGCCGCGTCATGTAAAAGGACATGGGCTACACAATCTGAGTGAAATAAACAAAATATTAATTAGAAAGCGGAGTGGACTTATTGAACAAACCTAATTATATAGATATAATAATATTTACAATCCTCTCCTTGAACTTCCTCGAAGGGGTCTACCATAGGCTGATCCGCGCCACCGGGGACAAGCGCGCAGGATATTTCCTTCTGCAACGCCTATCCCTCGCTGTGCAGAGGCAGAGAGGCAATGCCATCGCCTTCCTCGGGACAATGACGGCCCCGGTCCCCGACTAATCTCCCCCAAATAATTTCTAATTATTGTATGTTTTAATAAATATTTGGGTTGTATTATGATATTGTAGTAAACACATCCACACCCAACAACAGCACATCACGCCTGCACAGATGTTCCCGCCAACAGAGCTGTCCGTTCTCGGAGAGGCCAATCACATGAATGAGCAGTTCACACGCCGACCACCATACGTCGTGCCAACCGCACTCTCCAAGTCGAGATGTGCACTGCTACCTCGAACGTTACCATCGCCGCCGCCGAAGCGGCTGTGCACGGCACAGCGAGGTAAGTGCGGGCTACACTAACAGAGCATGGCCAAACAAGGTTGCGCTGTTAGACGCCGGCAACTACCAGGGTAGCGGGAGCCCGGACTAAACTAAGCTGACGGCAATGCCCGGGAACAATGTGTACTTAAATATGTATGTATGGTAACCACAGTGCAGCACAGAATAAATAATGTGACTTACGCACGACGAGCGCCGTAAGTCATCATCGATAGCTGGTATCACAGTTATTCTCATTGATGCCACCATAGCAGGCATCTTACAATAAGTGGCAGTCCTACAATATATACAATTCGATAATTCTACCACATATCAGATGCATAGATTAGACCTGTCGACAGACCCCAAGATATCCGGTGGACATATAGAGACGAGGCTAGCTGAAGAGAACTAATTGTTCATTCTGATCAAGGGTTTCTAACCCCGAAAGAGAGAGAGATTGAAGGAATCGTAGAAATGATCGGAAATCAGAAATTAATTTATGCTGTCTGTGTCATTGATATTGTTATATTATACTTCCGGATTATCACATGTATTTATTTTGTAAAACGTTCATACATTTCAATTTGGCGAGTTTCATTCGATCAAATTGCTTTATTTGATTCTCATAGCAGAACTTGAGGACGCTCACATGTTGAGTAGTGTATTTCTCTATGAAAATCGTTCATAAAGAAAATAATGTTTTTATTGAATAATGCAACGATAGCAGATACATGAGCTTTCATAAGAAGTCTAAAATATAAATCAATTAATACTAGATATCTTACTCAGGTAACACAGACGCTCAGCTCGCAAAATAATTATATTATCATGTATAATACTAATAAACGTTATTTTCAATTACATAAAAACAAAGCGATCGATGCTTATATAATAAGTTAATTCAAAATTATCACAAATATTTAGTTTTCAGTTAGCAACCCTCGCTGAACTAAGTTATCAATTCCATCTGTGTGTTCAATATCAGAGGTATCGAGCGTTCGCACACTCGACCACGACATGAGTATATACGTTCCACATCTCGAACTTTTAGTTTTCAGTTAGCAACCCTCGCTGAACTAAGTTATCAATTCCATCTGTGTGTTCAATATCAGAGGTATCGAGCGTTCGCACACTCGACCACGACATGAGTATATACGTTCCACATCTCGAACTTTGTTTTACAAACGACTTGTTTACGACCCTGTACTTGTCTTTAATTACAATTTGCGCGATAAAAGAAATTTCTTATATCGAATGAACTAATTTACGACATGCATCTCTTTGCTTTCCCTTGGTACTTGCTAATAATCATTTATTTATAATGTACAATAGTAATTTATTTGTTTATTGGATCTTGTCATGTCTCTGTACTTGTATCATGTTAGCACCCCAAATACACCTTTTATCTGGAACATTTCAACTCACTCTTGACCTTCCTTTCAACCCAAACAGTCAGTGCTGCAGTATATCCCATATTCTAGTACCAAAAGTACGCAATGTTCACGTATATATGAACGCGTGAGTATTTACGAACACTTTATAAAATATATGCTAGGCAGAAGTGAGTATGCCTAGCTTATATTGCGGCTGAACAATACAGTATGCCAAAATCAAGTGTATATATTTCATGCTGGTATAACTCGTGTGTGCATCGATAAAACCACAGGAATTGCAGAAAAGTTCCATCAACAACTCTGTTATCTTGACCCCGATATTTCCCCTTTGAACTGATAAAGAAATGTTCTGTAAAAAGGACTCCCTTAGCCGCTTTTTTGTTTAGTCAACGATACAATACTCTGCACAGTTCACTAACGAATCTCTCGAAAGGACTTGAGTCGTTCCCACACTCTCGGGAGCAATTCTAAGGCAAGAGCGATAAAAATAAGATACACTCTGCTATGCGACGAGGTCTGATAGGTTGACTAGCGACCTATGCAGGCTAAGCCTCGGGCTGTCGGGAGGCCGCAGGTTCGAGTCCCGTGATTTACCATATCGAGAATCAAATACTTTGTATTGTATATTCACATATAACATAAGCCAATGCAAAGCTCCAGGTTGACGCTAATAATTGCAGTCAATACAACGAAGAGCCATATCTTGACTGTCTTAGTTAAGTGACTCATTTTGAAAACATCAGCTATATCCTGCAAATCTGAGAGTACATGCTGTGAGCGAAGTACCTCTCTGTGGGCTTCCCAGCTATTACTGGGTCGATGCTCAAGTAAGTCCCAAATGCTTTGAACATCCGATGCAATAGCAAGCACATCAGGTATGTGGTTTGAAAGCTTTTGAAACATGTTTTGCCCACCAGGTGGCGGTATAGTTATCGGTAGAAAAGGAAAGAGGCCATATGTCTGCATATCTAGAAGTACCTGGCTGGTTATACTTCCAGCGATTGGTGTTGCTGACGACGTCGAGTTGCTTGAAAAGAGACTGGTCACTCTAATCGTTAGACTCAATTTACTTTCTGTCTTTTTCTTTCTGAGTGGAACAGCTAGGCCAAGTTGTACTTCATCCGCTTGATTTGTGCAGATCAGTAGCCTATCATGAACCATTCTGTATACCTGAGTCCGAATATGCGCCCCCTTGTAGGTGTATGGTATAAAAAGAGTGGGAAACATTGATCTACCATAGTCAAGAATGTCGTTGTCCGGCTCTAAGAAGTCGACAGTGAGGAGATTTTTATATACGTTAAGAACTACTAATTGATACATGATGATGAACAGACAGAGAGGGACCATTCGAACTCTGAAGTGACGGCGCATGAGAAATGGCCTAAGGTTCACGGCATATGATGCCAAAGTGCTGGCTACCAAATCGTGCAGTAATTCCCAATGATGGAATTGTCCGTACGACGCCATCGAGACAACGATGAATACCGTGAATAATATTAGCAAGCCCAGATAAATGTCTATCGATTGCACAAACGCAGCTTCCGAAGGTTGAACAACACCCAATGGGGTGAGACAAACAATGCTAAATTGATGCTCCCAGTACGAGGGAACACCCTTAATCGTGGAGGCACCGAGGTCAAGTATAACCTCAGTTGGAGCCACACTTCGATTTCGATGATCCCGCGGAGTAATTAAAAGATGAGCATACAAATGGGGAATGCCGGCAGGTACATAGGCGAAGATCTTATTAAAGCGCCACCTTATTCGTGTATCGATTAATGAAGTTAAGCGTCTTGTTCGCGGACCGCCTATGGGAGCGATCTGTTGGGACAGAAATTGGTCCACAAGTACATGGTCGTGGACGATAGTTCCATTCGGTTTTACTGATGCGTATAGATCATGTTCATGTATTGATCGTCCAAATGCATTTATCATAAAAAGTACGTGTTGCCGAACGTGTGCTAGGCGATCCCATTTCATCCCAAGGGAACTACTGATAAAGTCGCGACATGGTAGAACTACAATTGGCCTCGATTGAGATCTCGTCATCGCAGCAATTATTATTGTCCGTCCATATAATACTTTCACGGCATTTGGATCATTTAATTCATATTGCCGTTTGGGTTTGTAAAGTAGCACAGTATGCCGATATATGTATTGACTGGAACCGGCCCTTCGACGAGAACTAAATTTAGCGAAACAGGATCCAAGTACGAGCAGAGTTGCCTCTTCTGGACGGACACCACGTTGAGTAGTGAACTGGTCGATCCAGTCGAGCGAGGAGCGATTCTTTGGAACCGCAGCATTGACACATCTCGCTAAAACCCACCAGGATAGAATTTTACACAAGAACTCTTGCATTCTGATGGACGCCTGAAAGATGAAAAGAGACAATGGTGTTCGGTTAAGCGACAATTACAGAAAATACAGTGGCTACAAATTCCGAATTCAGCATAGAACCAGAAATTGAGATCCTCTAAACTTATATAAAGCTTATTGACACTCAAGATTTTTTTCTTTAATTAGAAAAACAGCTCACTTTTATTGGCCTTAACCCTTACCTGGGAAATTTTGCATTCAGATACTTCAAACATTATTTCTGGTTTAAGTACGACGTGACTAGCAATAGACAATGAGAAGGTCGTCCTTTGAATAGAGGTTTTCTAACCTACAACTGAACCTCAGTCGGAGGTTCTCGTCTACCTTAAGCTTATCGCCCCGAATCTTCATCCACACTCGACATCTTGTTAATGTTACTTAATGAAATATACTCACTTCTGTGCAGGAGTGCTGTTTGACCACTGCTCTTTATCGTTGCAATTATTTTTTGCAGAAACATAAATTACAACTTGTCCTTCACAGCAGTGGTTCGAAATCTAACTCCAATGATTAATAACATCATGAAATCGAAAACCACTGGATTGCTTGCAGTTCTATCGACGATAACACGAACGACCGATCTTCTGATGCTTGCAGGGAACCTTTATGAAGTTGGAATATCTTGTAAAATCCTTTCTGCTTGGCGGTGTTTTCACGTCGTCAATGGTTACCAGGCCAATTCGTGCATACATAAAATACTCATCAGTCCTTTCCTAACTTTGCAAAGAGCACGAGGCGACGCCGATTCGAGAGAACGGTCCCATGGGACTCTTATTGATCCCTCCACAAGCAGAAAAATGTCGCAAACACCAACAACAGCATACAAGCCAGATGCCACGCAGTTCGCCCTGTCGTGTTGAATTCGTACCAATATAACTATATAATTTTGTGCTTATGACTTTTACAAAAGGGATCATGAGCAAATGTGTGTAAACGGCCACTAAAATATGTAAAAATAGTAATTAGAAATGTGGATAGAGTCAGGTCCGAACTGAGCAGACCCTGAAGGCCTTCAGGGTAGTTATGCAAGCTGACTATCTGACGACAATTAAGTCACATAAATAATAACATGCGGGGCACCCTTTTCGCTATATACCATAGCGCAATGCATTTATGGGAAAGATGTCCCATTCAGTAAGGGCCTTTTACTTAAAGATGGTCAGATAATCATAATATGTCCTGTAGATGGTCTAGTGGTGAGCATCTTTGATTAAAAATAAAGTAAAGCTGGCTCTAACAAGTCCTCATTGTATTACCTAAAGCTTCACAGCCGGGCCTGTCACATAGGAGAACAGCTGAGAGTCAGATCCAAGAATGTCTAGATAATAATAGAATATATCATATACTATTACTGTTGCCGTAAAGCTTCGAATACGCTTGTTTTGATATAACGGACACACGTTACTGTGATTGGCACCGTAATTACTAAAGTGATCACAAGAATAGGCCACATGATGGAGTGGATAGACCTGCCTTGGTACTTTAGTTGCTCGAAGTTTGGTCACCTGGCTCGCGAGTGTAACGAAGCCAAGAGCGATGACAGGAAAGAAGGAAGCAAACGCGCCAAAGGCAAGTGCTACCGATGCGGTGGACATTACCATATCGCGAAGTACTGTAAAAGAGAGACTCCGAAATGCTACGCCTACGGAGAAGAGGGCCGTGCAGTCGACTCGATGTCATGCGTACACTTCAGGGAGGAAGTCAAGAGAGTGCAAGAGGACACCGAGAAGGACTCAGAAGACAGGAAGAGCAAGGAAAATAGAACGCAGCAGGGCCAACAATCAGCTTATGCGGCGACATCCAAGGCAAAAGCTGTAAGATCAAACAGAGGGCCAATCATCATAGAAATAACTGACGATGAAAACAGCTTCCGATCTGTCAACAGGAGAGGGAAACCTGGAGGTGAAGCGAGCGGGGGAGGCAGCAGGGCACGACTAAGTTGCAGCAATGATCAGTGTTCTCCAGATCAACCTCAATAGGTGTCGCGAGGCGCACGACATGCTGGAGCGCACCTTGGCCGAACGGCATGTTGATGTCTTTATTATTCGTGAACCTAAGAAGAAGATCGTTGTTAGCAAGGCCACTCAGAGTGAGTGGTCTGCCGATGAGGCCAAGGACGCGGGGATCTGGTGGTGCCGGCGAGAGAGAGAGAGATATCGCCGTGAGAGCGCGAGGTGGAGGGGACGGGGGTACGCTTGACCAGAACTGGAGGGCGTCCCCTACAGATGCTACTTCTTCCCAAACTGAAATGGAGAACGAAAAGACCTATCTCCTTTATCTGATCTGATTTTAGATCATGTACCTGCTCCGACTATCCATCTAGACGGTGATTTTTCTATGCTTACAACACCAAGGGAATATGATACCTATGTAGGTCATATGTTGACAGGACGGATCTTTACAGGTAGCTTAAAAATACAACAAGCTACGAAAGCACCCAGAAACCTTAGCGAATTATCGGGTTTTCTCGAGGACGTCGATGCCAACATGGAAAACCAGGAAAACCGTAACATCGTTATCACCGGTGACTTCAACGGGGCGGAGATGAAATGGGGAAACTCTAACACCTACCCCAGAGGTTCTGCTCTTTTGGAGTGGGTGGCTCTGAGGAACCTCTTCCTGTTGAATGGCGGGCTCACGGCCACCTTCTACAAGCCACATCTTGGCCAGGGGTTCTAGCATTTTTTTTCTTGAGACGAGTACATGTTTTTCAAACGTACGGACACACCAGAGATATTTCAATCTCCATAAAAGTGGACCGCTCCAGAGAAGAGTTGACGTGGATGACAGAACGACTCTGCCTGCTAAGACCATCCTCTGCTGAGAGTCTAACTCTTCCCTAAAGTCGGCTTTACGCTTGGCACTACTTCGATCTCTAGCGAAGGTGTGTACTGCTCCGGTTAATGTTCTATAAAACAGGGTTCCTTGTTTTTATTTAGTTCCATTTAACTACAATTGGTCTCAAATCAGAGACCACTCACACATAATAACAAAGTTAATCAATAAGTATTCATTGGCACACATGCACTACCCTGCAAACATTTGTCCTCATGTTGCCGCTCCAGGTATTAATGAGTAATAAACTTAACTAGAAGTTGGATGTATTTCGATTGGAGCCTTACGCACAGCTCAGCTTCATTCCCACGGTTTTTATTTACATCCCATATCCATTCCTCTCTTTGAGTCCCAAACCTCTTACATATCTCTAACATATGGATGACATCATCATAGACATTACACATCTCACACAAGGCATCCGTCCATGCTTTTATGTGCAATAGCATACTGTTAGCTAGAGCCTTTCCACATCTTAGTTTGTGCACCGTCACCACCGCTCGTCGAGGGACACTGACCTAAATCATTCGCACTCCCATGCGGGCACGTTTGGGTTGCACCAACTCTTCCTTTTTCTCGCCACCCATAAGTTGTTGAAGTAGTTCTTCACCTATTTCTTTGCCGAGACAACTGTGTGGTCGGTACACACGTCCTGGCGCTTGTGGTTTCCTGTATTCCTTCTTTGGCCAGGGTGTCCGCACGTTTATTTCCTATAATTCCTCCATGCGCTGGAATCCACTGAAGTAAGAAAGACCGTTTGATGAACCCCATACATGACACAATCGCATGGGTCATGTGTGAGTGAGGACTAGCGGGCTTAACTGACCAAATCGTGTTCAGAGCAGACGAGTCTGTCAGTCGGATGGCAGCTTCCACTTAGCAGCACTTTATGGATGGCAACTAGTTGCGTCGCAGTCGAGCTCCTGCAGTTGGTAATGCCCATCTTTGAGCAAAAACCATCATTTAACCAGTAAATGCCAGCTCCCGTGTGCAGAGCACCCAGGCATCCGTCAGCGAAATAGACCAACTACGACCCATCAGCAAATGGCCAGAGATAACTCTCTGTAAGAGATTTGAGAACCATGGCATCCTGCTCCTTCTTGCTCGGCACTCCGGGTATTGTCGTCCTCACCGTCAGATCTATGTCCGTGATGTGCACCACTGGGCTCCAAGGAACTTGCAGGCCTTCGCATGCCTCCGGTATCTGGTTGAGTGCTTCGGCCGCTGCTGTCTCAGGCCTTTCAGTTATTAAGACCTGAGAAAGTGAGTGCCTGCACCTAATAAGCCGAGGTAGACGAAGCCTTAGCACGAAGTCGCTTCATATATCAGACGGCATTATTCCACATTCATCCAGAACAGAGTCATTAGCAGTCATGCTTAAGAGACTGAGGGCTGTTCTACCACATCGGGCCATACACGAATCTACTGATCTTAGTACTTGTTATGTTTCTTATAAATTGCAGACTGTAGTCAATCTTCGTGCATACGAAGGCCTTCCTTGTGAAGGCATGGTAACTATAGGTGACACCCCGCACATGTTTCTCAGTAGGTTATTCACCCTAGCCCCATGCGCCTCAATCGCTTCAACGACACCATTCCATTTCCCGTCATCGTGAAGCAGGATACCTGGAAATTTCGTGCGGTTGACTTGCTGTAATGCCAGACCTTGAACAGCAATATTGAGTTCCTGCCCTTTCTTTCTGTTGAACATCATGCACTTGGCCTTGCTTAGTTCAATCTTGAGACCCAGATCACTCAGCTATGTAACTTTGGGTGATAGGCAGGTTTGCATCTGTAAAATGCATTTTTTGCCCGTCAGCGAGATTGGTGACAGCATGTAACCCGAAAGATCCCGAGGGAATGACTTCAAAGTCGGTACCGGGATCAAGATGTACTCTAATTTTCTCAAAAAAAAAGGTTTGCATCTGTACCATTGCAATTGAGTTGACCGTCCTTCCTGCTAAACGAATCCAGGGAGCAGCTCCATCAGAGTATTATGAACGTCTCAAGCCGCCTGGGATTGCCTGACCCAACGATCCCACGGTCGTTCGGTGCTGTTTTAACAACAGAATGCCCCAGTGAGTTGTACGCTCCTTCGATATCAAAGAACACTTAAAGTACATGCCCTATTCTCGCTCTTGCCACTTCAACATCAGTAGTGATGTCGAGAAAATTGTCCTGTGTCGACCGAAGTTGTCGGTAGGCTGACATATCATCCGTCAGGAAGTGCTTGGCTTCTAGTGGATTCAAATGACGCCTAAGCAACGTTCGCCTGGGTGCCTTGCCAACGTGCGACGTCTTGACAATAATACAGTATGAGCCGGTCTGAAGTCTATGCGACGAAGTTTGATAAGCTGACTGGCGACCTATGCAGGCTAAGCCTCGGGCTGTCGGGAGGCCGTAGGTTCGAGTCCCGTGACTTAACATATTGGGAACCAAATACTTTGAATTGTATATTCACATAATAACATAAGCCAATGCAGAGCTCCAGGCCGAAGCTAATAATTGCAGTCAATAGTACGCCGAGGCAAATATTGATTGTCTTAGTTAGGTGACTCATTTTGAAAACAGCAGCTATATCCTCCAAATCTAAGAGTACATTCTGTGAGCGAAGTTCCTCTCTGTGGGCTTCCCAGCTATCACTGGGTCTATGCTCACGTGAGTCCCAAATACTTTGAGCATCCGATACAATAACAAGCACATCAGATATGTGCTTAGAAGACTTTTGAAACATGTTTTGCCCACCAGGTGGCGGTATAGTTATCGGTAGAAAAGGAAAGAGGCCATATGTCTGCATATCTAAGAGTACCTGGCTGGTTATACTTCCAGCGACTGGTGTTGCTGACAACACCGAGTTGCTTGAGAAGAGATTGGTCAATGTAATCGTTGAACTCGATTTACTTTGTTTCTTTCTGAGTGGAACAGCTAGGCCAAGTTGTATTTCATCCGCTCGATTTGTGCAGATCAGTCGCCTATCACAAACCATATTGTATACCTGAGTCCGAATATGCGCCCCCTTGTAGGTGTATGGTATAAAAAGAGTGAGAAAAGCTAATCTATCATAGCCAAGAATGTCGTTGTCCGGCGCTAAGAAGTCAACAGTAACGAGATTTTTATATATGTTAAGGACTACTAATTGATACATAATGATGAATAGACAGAGAGGGGCCATTCGAACTCTGAAGTGACGGCGCATGAGAAATGGCTTGAGGTTCACGGCATACGCTGTCAAAGTGCTGGCTACCAAATCGTGCAGCAGTTCCCAATAATGAGAATGTCCGTATGACACCAGCGAGACAACGATGAATACCGTGAATAATATTAGCAAGCCCAGGTAAATGTCTATCGACTGCACAAACGCAGCTTCCGAAGGTTGAACAACACCCAATGGGGTGAGACAAACAGTGTTTAATTCATACTCCCAGTACGAGGGAACACCCCTAATCGTGTAGACACCGAGGTCAAGTATAACCTCAGTTGGCTCCACACTTCGATTTCGATGATCCCGCGGAGTAATTAAAAGATGAGCATACAAATGGGGAATGCCGGCAGTTACATAGGCGAAGATCTTATTAAAGCGCCACCTTAATCGTGTATCGATTAATGAAGTTAAGCGTCTTGTTCGCAGTCCGCCTATGGGAGCGATCTGCTGGGACAGAAATTGGTCCACAAGTACATGGTCGTGGACGATAGTTCCATCCGGTTTTACTGATGCGTATATATCATGTTCATGTATTGATCGTCCAAATGCATTTATTAGAAAAAGTACATGTTGCCGAACGTGTGCTAGGTGATCCCATTTCTTCCAAAGGGAACTACTGACAAAGTCGCGACACGGGAGGACTACAATTGGCCTAGATTGATATCTCGTCATCGCAGCAATTATTCTTGTCCGCTCAAATAAAAATTTCACGGCACTTGGATTATTTATTTCCTGTGATACTTCGTCTTTGTAAAGTAGCACAGTATGCCGATATCCGTATTGACTGGAACCGGCACTTCGATGATAACTAAATTCAACGAAACAGGATCCAAGTACGAGCAGAGTTGTCTCTTCTGGACGGACACCACGTTGAGTAGTGAACTGGTCGATCCAGTCGAGCGAGGAACGATTCTTTGGAACAGCACCATTGACACATCTCGCTAAAACCCACCAGGATAGCATTTTACACAAGAATGCTTTCATTCTGATGGACGCCTGAAAGATAAAACGAGACAATGATGTTCAATTAAGCTACAATCACAGAAAATACAGTGGCTAAAGATCCCGAAATCAGCATAGAACCAGAAATTGAGATCCTCTAATGATGCTAACTTTAATAAAGCTTATTGACACTCAAGATTTTTTTCTTTAATTAGAAAAACAGCTCACTTTTATTGGCCTTAACCCTTACCTGGGAAATTTTGCGTGCAGATACTTCAAACATTATTTCTGGTTTAACTACGGTGTGATTAGCAAATAGACAAATGAGAAGGTCGTCCTTTGAATAGAGGTTTTCTAACCTACAACTGACCCTCAGTCGTAGGTTCTCGTCTACCTTAAGTATATTCCGCCCGGATCTTCATCCACTCGACATCTTGTTAATGTTACTTAATGAAACATACTCACCGCTGTGAAAGAGTGCTGTTTGACCACTGTTCCTTGTCGTTGCAATAATTTTTTGCAGAAACATAAATTACAACTTGTCCTTCACAGCAGTGGTTCGAAATCTAACTCCAATGATTAATAACATCATGAAATCGAAAACCACTGGATTGCTTGCAGTTCTATCGACGATAACACGAACGACCGATCTTCTGATCCCTGCAGGGAACCTTTATGAAGTTGGAATATCTTGTAAAATCCTTTCTGCTTGGCGGTGTTTTCACGTCGTCAATGGTTACAAGTCCAATCTGTGCATACATAGAATACTCAACAGTCCTTTCCTAACTTTGCAAAGAACTCAAGGCGACGCCGACTCGAGAGAACCGTCCCATGGGATTCTTATTGATCCCGTCACAAGCAGAAAAATGTTACAAACACCAACAACAGCATACAAGCCAGATGCCAGGCAGTTCGCCCTTTCGTGTTAAATTCGTACTAATATAACTATATAATTTTTTGCTTATGACTTGTACAAAAGGGATCATGAACAAATGTGTGTAAACGGCCACTGAAATATGTAAACATAGTAATTAGAGAGCAGACCCCGAATGCCTTCAGGGTAGTTGTGCAAGCTTATTATGTGATGACATCTGACCACGATAAAAAAAATATATCTTATTCAGCATTCGGGCCTAGGGTGGCAACCTTTACATAAAGGTGGTCAGATAATCATAAACCCGTGCATGTTCTAGTGGTGAGCATCTTTGATTGCTAGATAGGGGGACATGTGGCTTAGGTTTAGATCCTCCCAGATGCGGATAATCTTTGAATTTCGTTATCACTTTTCTTTATCAGTAAATATTTGCCAGGTACGACAAGGTGGAAAATATAGCAAACGTGGCCCCAACAGTTCCTTGTAGTAATACCTCAAGATTCAGAGTCGAGGCCTGTCAAATAGGAGAACAGCTAAGAGTCAGCTCCAAGAATGTTTAACTAATATAATAATAGAACATATCATATATTATTACGGTTCCCGTAAAGGTTCAGATACGTTTGTTTTCATATCACGGACACACGTTACTGTGATTGGTCGAAGGAACCATGATTACTAGAGCGATCAATAGAATAGGCCACGTTTTTCTTCGAAAGGCCCAGCAAAGGTAAATTTAATATATATATATATATATATATATATAGAGAGAGAGAGAGAGAGAGAGAGAGAGAGAAGCAAGACCGAAGAAGGAAGAGCCCCTGGTGAGCCGCCAACAGGGGCAGTCGGTCGAGCATCACGGCAGTCTTCTCAAGAGTCGCCGGATGGCCTCGTCCGTAAGAGGGGAGCCGACGAGTTCAAGGGACGACCTTGGGCCGCTGGGCCCCTCGTAGTCGAGTATTCGCAGAACGTTGGAGGCGACGGTCGCCGGAGCGGCCGCCAACGGGAAGCAGCGAGGGGCGAATTTATATATATCTATACAAGTGGAAGCTGTAGACACATTTTCATCTGTATCGGCTATAGAACCTGAAGTCAAGTCTAACCATTAACTTCTCTCTATCAACTGGATGAAAAGACTTCAACCAAAAAAAGCTGTGGCCAAACAATAAATAGCAATATTTAATGTAACTCTTCGATTTGACAGCCAGCACAGATAACTCATATTATATTATAGAACAAGATGGATGTTTACTATCATGGGTGGTGAACCTTGTAAGCATATTCTATTAGTTAATATATGCGTTTCTGAATCGAATTTGCAAGATCAGCCAACCAGTCCTAAGTGACTGGTTGGCTGATCTAAGTCTGGAGTATCTAGGCTCATCAAAAATCAAATAAGAGCCACACATACAATCGTACCTAAAATCAAACGACACTGAAGCCGACAGTGCAGCCGAAACCTCGGAGTCAGAGCCGCCTGAGAATGGAAACTCTTCTAAGGCAATAGCCAAACCATGAAATAATCGCCCAGCTTTTATAGCTGCTTTCAAATTCTGCAAATCTGTTCGTCCAAGGAAATGAAGCCTAACCAAATAAATCCTGGTACAACAGTAAATCTCCGATTCATAAGAAAACGGAGTTGTTTTCCTCAGGGAGAATACGCCCCTAAAAAAGAAGCAGCTACATAAACCGAAATAAATATAATATTTGTACTGTCGCGAGATAAACTACCTTGAGAGGTGGAAATTCGTGTCATAACAACAAGTCGAATTACAGTTATAGCTATATGCCTGGCGTGGTCTCGAACATTGTGAATTGCTACGAGGTATTGAATGTATTCAGAGTATAAAAGTCGAAATTTTATTTTGCTGGTAACCTATTTAAAGTAACGTCTGCTGTTTTTATTTATGTTACTCTATTACCATTGGGATTATGTTACACGTGGCTTAGGGAAGGGCAGAGCGGATGAAGCTGCTCATTTTTGCTATGTTGATAGCAACGGTAGTGCTATCCCATTGGCTTGTCCCATTGAATTCCTTAAATTGAATTCGTTTGTCTCAGTTTATTCAATCCCATATAATCACATGTACACCTCCGGCTGTAGAGAGGAGTCTTGTAGGCTACCATAAATATAACTACTTCAACCGAGATCTTGATTGGCCGGTGTCGCTGTGAAGCCTCAGGTCACTGCGAGTGGGATCCTGAGTAGCGGACGAAGGCCAAGTGTACGCGGCCTCAACGGCGCGAGGGGTGGGGCTGTTGAACCCTAACCGGGCGCCTTCCCAGGTGGCGGATCGGGGACAAGCGAGTGCGACCTCAACGGCGTGATGGGTGGGAGACGTGAGCATAAAGTTGGGTGGGAAGGCTGCAGTCGAGGCGGAAAACAACGCTGTGGGACCATGTGTGAGGGTACAGCTCTAAAACTGGGAGGCACACCAGGCCGACGGTGGACCCGGACAGTTCAGCCGACCACCACCTGGCTGCCCCATCAACCGTTGAAAATCCCGATGTTTCTGCAGTGCCGGATGGCGACCGATGGGGACCCTGCTGAAGCCCTCTGGGGGGCATTGCCGAGGCCACAAGCGTGCAATTCGACAGTGGGAGGTTACCGCTAAATCCTCTAGGGCCCGAACGCCCGAGAGAAAACGAAGCCCTCAGACTACCCAAGCCTGCACAAGAGAACCAAGGACCCACTCCGTTTGGAAGGTCGGCTCGGACTCTCAGAAACTCCCCCCAGAAGAGGATCGATGCCACACGTCAACTCGGAAGGCGTAGCTCATGTGGCGAAGAGGTGCAGCAAAAAGCAGAGAACGTCCTTAAGTCCCACAAGAAGCGCAGGATAGAAGGTAGTGAGAACAAGAGGACAGCCGTGAGCTCGTCAATTCTGCAACAGAGACGGAGAGCAAGGAGATGTGTCTGGCTGCACTGAATAGTAGTATAGCTGCTGCCTTAATGCCAGCTCAGATCTCTGCTGTGGTGAAAGAGGATTGGTCTAAAGAAGCCTCCCAAGAAGCCACCAAGCCTCCCCCAGCCTAGTGAGTGACAGAGAGGTCCGAACTGTGCTGGTCTGCGAACCCTGTAAAAAGGATGCCGCCATCTTGCAGAGACCGGAAGGCAAATTTCCTGCAGTTGGTAGGCTTCGTCGATGGCCCAAGACAGCGGGCTACTGGCGGGAAAGACCGTATCAATTGTCAACTAGGATCTCCTGCTCTCCGATGGCGAGGTTAGGGAGATTGTCACCCCACGATTGCTGGTCGTAGGCAAGATGCACAACTGGAACAGACGATTGAGGCAATAGACTGCCTGATCGGTAGCATAGTAGTCGCTGAGATGGGTGACAGATCACACATCAAAAGAGTGGGCTTCTATCTCCAGGCATAACCTCGACCATGAGGTATGTCGGAAAGTGGTGGATGTGTATCACTGCAATTCCACAATAACGGCCGATGTATGCATGGGAGGCAAAGGACTCAAGCAACGGTCGGAGGCGCCCTCAAGGACAAATACGAGCACCATCATTGTAAAGGCGCAAGAGAGCAAGACGTATGCTGAGATTCTAACCAATCTCAAGGCAGCGATTGTGCCGGAAGAGGCAGGTGTCGAAATGTCCAAGGCGTGACAAAAACGCTCAACGGTGAGCTGAAGGTCCTCCTTCACGAAAAGAAGATCGGCGGAGGGTAGGACTTTGCAGAGAGCATCAGGCAGAAGTCTACGCTGGCGGCGGACGTCCATGTCCGGCCAAGTGGAGGACTGATGACCATTGCCGTCCGAGACCTAGGCGAGTCGACAACAGTGAGCGAGAAAGGTCGCCGAAGAGTGTGTGAAAACACCAATCGACCCTTCGGCAATATCGGCTCGAAAGGAAAACCTGGTTTTGTTCAGTTCTGGTTACGGAAAGTGAACGGCGACCCTCAAAATCTTGCCCGAATTCTTTTAAAGTACTGCTGACCAAAAAGAGGCACAATATCGGTTGGAACATATGCAGGATTATGGAGTGGATAAACCTGCCTTGCTGCTTCAATTGCTCGAAGTTTGGTCACCTGGTGTAACGAAGCCAAGAGCGGTGACAGGAAAGAAGGAAGCAAACGCCACCGATGCGGTGGAAATGACCGTATTGCGAAGCACTGTAAAACTGAGACTTCGAAATGCTACGCCAACGGAGAAGAGGGCCGTGCAGTCAACTCGATGTCATGCGTACAGTTCAGGGAGGGAGTCAAGACAGTGCGTGAGAACACCGCGAAGGACTCAGAAGACAAAAAGAGCAAGCCAAAGAGAACGCAGCAGGACCAACAATCAGCTTATGCAGCGACATCCAAGGCGGAAAACGGCCGACATACAAAAATATTGACGGCCATAAGATCAAACTGAGGGCCGATTATCACACAAATAAATGACGATGAAAACAGCTTCTGACCTTCAACAGGAGAGGGAAACCTGGAGGTGAAGCGAGCGGGGGAGGCAGCAGGGCACGACCAAGCTGTAGCAATGATCAGTGCTCTCCAGATCAACCTCAATAGGTGTCGCAAGGCACACGACATACTGGAGAGCACCGTGGCCGAAATGCATGTTGACGTCTGCCTTCTTAGCGAACCGAACAAACGGATCGCTATCAGCAAGGCAACTCAGCGCAAGTGGTCCGCCTATCTGGTGCTGCCGGTGAGAGAGAGAGATGTTGCCATGAAAGTGCGATTGGACGGCGGCTCGTGCTCTACAGCTGCTTCTTCTCCCCAAATCGAAACCTTAGCGAATTCTCGGCTTTTCTAGAGGACGTCGATGCCAACATGGAAAACCAGGAAAACCGTAACATCGTCGTCACCCGTGACTTCAACGGGGCGGCGATGGAATGGGGAAGCTCTAACGCCTGCGCCTCAGGATCTGCGCTTTTGGAGTGTGTGGCTCTGAGGAACCTCTTCCTGTTGAATGATGGGCTGACGCCCACCTTCTAAAGGCCACATCTTGGACAGAAGTCCTACCCAGACTTCACGATCTGCTAATGGCAAGAAAGGATTTAAGGTGGTGCGTTCAAGAAGACGGGATGAGTGCTGGTGACCACCGGTATGTCAGCTTCGGTTGACGGACTGGCCCACGTCAGCCCCCGACTTAGGGGCGAACTGCCAAGTGGCTGCCGAGGAAGCTCTGTCAGGATACTGAAGAGGGAGATTGTCAAAGGATGCCAGGAGCTGCAGTATGACCCCACTGAGGGAGACATCATGACAGCTCTCCGTACGGCATGCGAGATGGCGTCGCCACAGGCGCACTTAAGGAGCCGCGGGCGCAAGCCCGCCTTCTCGTATCGAATTAATGAGAAAGGAAGTTCTCATATCGAATAAAATCATTTACGACATGCATCTCTTTATTTTATCTTGGTCCTTGCTAATAATGATTTATTTATCATGCACAATAGTGGTTTGTTTATTTATTCTACTTGTCATGTCTCTGAACTTGTATCGTGTTAGCACCCCAAATACACCTTTTAACTGGAACATTTCAATTCATCTTTATGGTCACTCTTGACCTTCCTTTCAGCCCGAACAGTCCCGACGAGGGAGGCGTAGGTTACAATAGACTGTGTATATTCAGCAAATAACTTACAGTATACATATGTAGAGCTAGTTTAAGTTGTTCGCAGGTCTGTCAGCAGTTTAGCTGCACCAGTCACTGGTGGTTGAAGTTTAATTTCCAATGCTGGAGTATATTCCAGATTTTCGTACTAAAAGTACGCAACGCTCACGTATATATGAACGCGTGAGTTTTTACGCGTTCATATACGCGTATATACGCGTTCCCTTTTCGTTTAATCACCGATACAATACTCTTGAGTCGTTCCCACACTCTCGGGAGCAACTGGAAGGCAAAAGCGATAAAAATAAGATACACTCTGCTATGCAACGAGGTCTGATAGGTTGACTAGCGACTTATGCAGGCGAAATCTAGGGCTGTCGGGAGGCCGTAGGTTCGAGTCCCGAGACTTAACATATCGCGAACCAAAAACTTTGTATTATATATTCATATATGACATAAGCCAATGCAGAGCTCCAGGCCGAAGCTAATAATTGCAGTCAATACTACGCCGAGGCAAATATTCATTGTCTTAGTTAAGTGACTCATTTTGAAAACATCAGCTATATCCTGCAAATCTGTGAGTGCGTGCTGTGAGCGAAGTTCCTCTCTGTGGGCTTCCCAGCTATCACTGGGCTTATGCTGACCTGAGTCCCAAATACCTTGAGCATCCGATGCGGTAACAATCACATCAGATATGTACTTAGAAAACTTTTGAAACATGTTTTGCCCTCCAGGTGGCGGTATAGTTATCGGTAGAAAAGGAAAGAGGCCATATGTCTGTATATCTAGGAGTACCTGGCTGGTTATACTTCCAGCGACTGATGTTAGTGATAACATCGAGTTGCTTGAAAAGAGACTGGTCACTCTAATCGTTGAACTTAATTCACGTTCTGTCGTTTTCTTTCTGAGTGGAACAGCTAGGCCAACTTGTACTTCATCCGCTCGATTTGTGCAGATCAGTCGCCTATCACAAACCATATTGTATACCTGAGCCCGAATATGCGCCCCCTTGCAGGTGTATGGTATAAAAAGAGTGGAAAACGGTGATTCATCATAGTTAAGAATATCGTTGGCCGGCTCTAAGAAATCGACAGTGACGAGATTTTTATATACGTTAAGAACTACTAATTGATACATGATGATGAACAGACAGAGAGGGACCATTCGAACTCTGAAGTGACGGCTAATGAGAAATGGCTTGAGGTTCACGGCATATGATGCCAAAGTGCTGGCTACCAAATCGTGCAGTAATTCCCAATGATGGGATTGTCCGCACGACGCCAGCGAGACAACCGTGAATACCGTGAATAATATTAGCATGGCCAGGTAAATGTCTAGCGACTGCACAAGCGCAGCTTCCGAAGGTTGAACAACACCCAATGGGGTGAGACAAACAGTGTTTAATTCATACTCCCAGTATGAGGGACCAATCCCACTCGTGGCGATAAAGAAGCCAAGAAAAACCACAGTTGGCCCCACACTTCGATTTCGATGATCGCGCGGAGTAATGAAGAGATGAGTATACAAATGGGGAATGCCGGGAGGTACATAGGCGAAGATCTTATTAAAGCGCCACCTTAATCGTGTATCGATTAATGAAGTTAAGCGTCTTGTTCGCAGTCCGCCTATGGGAGCTATCTGCTGGGACAGAAATTGGTCCACAAGTACATGGTCGTGGACGATTGTTCCATTCCTTTTTACTGATGCGTATAGATCATGTTCATGTACTGATCGTCCAAATACATTTATCATAAAAAGTACATGTTGCCGAACGTGTGCTAGGTTATCCCATTTCTTCCAAAGGGAACTACTGATAAAGTCGCGACACGGGAGGACTACAATTGGCCTCGATTGAGATCTCGTCATCGCAGCAATTATTATTGTCCTTTCAAATAAAAATCCCTTGGTACTTGGATTATTTATACCCTGTTGCACTTCGTCTTTGTAAAGTAGCACAGAATGCCGATATCTGTATTGACTGGAACCGGCCCTTCGACGAGAACTAAATATAGCGAAACATGATCCAAGTACGAGCAGAGTTGTCTTTTCTGGACGGACGCCACGTTGAGTCGTAAATTGGTCGATCCAGTCGAAGTAGAAGCGATTGTTTGGAACCGCAGCATTGACACACCACGCTAAGGTCCACCAGGATAGGATTTTACACAAGAATCCTCTCATCCTGATGGAGGCCTGAAAGGTGAAAAGAGACAATGATGCTCAGTTAAGCTTCAATCACAGAAAATACAGTGGATAAAGATCCCGAACTCAGCATAGAAACAGAAGCTGAGATCCACTAATAATGTTAACTTAAATTAAGCTTATTGACAACAAGATTTTTTTCTTTAATTAGAAAAAATAGCTCACTTTCTCTGCCCTTGGTCGTTTTCCGGGAAATTTTTCATGCAAATACTTGTTTTGAATAAAGGTTCTTTAACCCTCGACTGACCCTCAGTCCCTTCTACCTTAAGTTTATTCCCGCCCCGAATCTTCATCCACACTCGACATCTTGTTAATGTTACTTAATAGAACATACTCACCGCTGTGAGAGAGTGCTGTTTGACCACTGTTCTTTATCGTTGGCTAATTGTTGTTGGAATTATTTTTCCAGAAACATAAATTATAACTTGGATTTGAGTAGCGGCTCAAAATCTAACTCCAATGATTAATTGGCATCATGAAATAAAAAAAAGCACTTGTAGCTTGTAGCTCTATCGGCGATAACAAGGACGACCTTCTGATGCTTGCAGGGAACTTTTATGAAGTTAGAATATCTTGTAAAATCCTTTTTGCTTGGCGGTGTTTTCACGTCGTCAATGGTTACAAGTCCAATCTGTGCATACATAGAATACTCAACAGTCCTTTCCTAACTTTGCAAAGAACTCAAGGCGACGCCGATTCGAGTGAACGGTCCTATGGGACTCTTATTGATCCCTCCACAAGCAGGAAAAAACAAGTCGCAAACACCAAGCACGGCCTACAGGCCAGGTTCTACGCAGTTCGTCTTTTGGTGCTAAATTGATATTAATATAACTATGTTATTCTTTGCTTACGACTTTTGAAACATGGATGATGTATAAACTTGTGCAAAACTGAGAATATTTAAGAATAGAAACTAAAGAGTTAGTGTCCGGAGAGAATACATAGAGTCAGGATCGAACTGAGCAGACCTCGAAGGCCCTACGGGTTGTTGTTCTGGGTTATTTTGTGACGACAACTTAGTCAGGTAAATATTTGGGGCACGCTTTTCGCTATATACCATAGCGCAAAGCATTGCCGGGAATACATGCCCATTTCAGTAAGGGCCTAAAATGGCAGCCTTTACATAAAGATGGTCAACTAACCTTTAATTGCTAGACAGGAGGGACTATGGCTTGGCTTCAAATCCTCCCAGATGCGGATAATCTTTGGATTTCGTTATCAACTTTCTTTATCAGTGGATATTTGCCAGTTACGACGAAATGGAGAATAAAACATAGATAGCCCCAACAGGTCCTTGCAGTGATACCTAAAGGTTCAGAGTCGAGGCCTGTCACATAGCACAACAGCTGAGAGTCAGCTCAAGACATATATTGCTACGGTTGCCGTAAAAGATCAAAATTAAACCTGGTGAAGACAAGACAAAGTGGTTTGGTTTATTAAAGGATTCTCAGCTTTTTACAACGCGCAAGCTGTCGATGGTAGTGCCGTACGCAGTTGACCTTGCTTAAATTCGTTGGAACCGTGCCAAATTTCAAGGGAAAGCGTCAAAGCGTGGTCCCCTCCTGAGAGAATGTTGACAGGTCAACTTCAAAAATGCCTATCTCGCCTGCCGCGTAGGTCTGAGAGCCTGTTTTGGTATATGTGCGAGCAGCATGGATTTCGCAGAGATTGATCCACAGAAACCGCCTGGAGGACGTCAAGAGGGCCCTAGCCACACCGATGTATCCATTGTATGCAGTCTTTGTAGACTTCAAGGCAGCATTCGATTCCGCGTCAAGGGACACGGTCTTACGCACGTTGGCAGAGGTTGGAGTGTCGGTCAAAGTGCTCAAACTCCTCGCGGCCGTCTAACAGGAGAACAGAATAACGATTGAGGATGGTGTCGCCGAACACGAACCTTTCGCTCAGACAACAAGCTTAGCACAGGGTGACAAGTTGAGTCCTCTTCTGTTCTCCATCCTACTGATGGACCTGCCCGCTCGAATAAGAGGCCTGAGAAACCTAGTCAAAGTTATCTTGCACGCGGACGACTTGGCCCAAATATACGACGATATGGCCCAAGCAGGTTCTAGGTGCAGCAAGCGCCAGCACGCCTCCACGTCGCTGTAAATCCCTTGGATCTAACGGTTAACCAGAGCAAGACGGAAACAATGAAGTTCAGGAGAGGCGGCAGGATCGCGGCCACTGACACCTCGTGATACGCCAATGCACCGCTCGCTAACGTCAATAGGTTTCCATACCTGGAGCTACTGTTCTCTTAGGACGGCCGCAGCTCCACCGCACAGATCTTCCAGAGGTACAGGAAGGCAGCGACCGCCGTACGGGGAATCAAATCTCCACAGCTCCTGTTCCTCGGAACCACCTTGAGACTGTTCGATCTCAAAATAGCCACGATCGCGTCGTATGGGGTACGTGTCACCTGAAAGGACCTAACAGCGCAGAACCTTGAACAGCTGAATCGTGTCAAGGCCTCATTCCTCAAGAAGGCACTGGGGTTACACATCCCAACCCGGAACCGCCTGGTATATCTCCCTGCAGACACCCCGCTGTTCACCGAAGATCTGCTGCACCGTTTCGACCTGTCGGTGACGTTGGCCTTCGGGAGCAACCTCGAATGCTGAGAACAAAAATTCACAGATGTAGATTAAAAGTTCTTCGAAACGGAAGCAATCGGGTGGAGACAGGCGCACTGTCTTAACCGTCATGTCGTAACCCGCTATGCCGTACACGGCTTTCGTCACAAACTTTGTGCCGTGCAGTATTTCTATGAAGCAGGTAACCATTGCAGATGCACTAGATGCAACTGTGATAAATACCACGCCGCCTCCTGTGCTCTCGTCCCATCCTTAGGTAGCTTGACGACCAGCTAGAGTCTATCGGTTGCATATTTCTTGATCTATGCACCTGTCTTTATGTGCATCATACCGTGTACCTGGTCATATTGTATATATGCATACTCAAACGTTATCGAGTGTCGGCGCAATCGCAATTGTGATTAACGGTACCACGCACATGTGTGGGTAAATTGGTATTGCACCGTTGCACATTTGCATTTAGGGGTCCGTCTTACGAAGCAATGCTAAAAGCAGTTGTACCGTGGACGTTAAATGTTAGCTGAGGGTCAGCCCGAAAACCTTAAATTGGTATTGTATTTGTATTACATTGTTTTATTCTTTATGATGCTGACAAAGGTGAATAAATGGCCAATGTAGTCCCCGTGCGCCGCACGCTATCACAAATATATGCCAACATCTCCGGCCACAGCAAGTGTACATTTCAGTCGCCTGATCCTTAATACATATATATATATATATATATATACACGGCTTTTTTCTATAATTCGGTAAATAAGGACAACCAAAGGTGGCAGCTGTAAACACTTTTTCATCTGTATTGGCTATAACACTTGAAGTGAAGTGTAACCGACTTCTCTTTATCAACTTGATAAAAAAAGCGTCAACAAGAAAAGCTGTGGCCAATCAATAAATAGCCATGCCAAGTGTAACTCTCCGCTTTGACAGCCAGCACAGATAACTCATATTATAATTATTATATATAACCAGATGGATATTTAATGTCATAGGTGGTGAACCTTCTCAGCATATACTGTTTGTTAATATACGCGTCCTTAACCTGGAGTATGTAGGCTCATCAAGATGAACAAGAACCACACATACAATCGTACTTAAAATCAAGCCGCCAAAACTTCGGAGATAGAGCCGCCTAAGAATGGAAACTCTTCTAAGCCAGTATACGAACCATAAAATAATCGTCCAGCATCCGCGAAGTGTCCAGCATTCGCGAAGTTCTTATTAGAACGGCGCCATTGTAATGTACCTTATCAAATTTTGCCAATCCGTAAGTCCAAGCAAATGAAGCCTATTCAAGGCCCTCGATTTGTTGTTGGCCTCACCCTCGCTTCAATGCTAGTGTAAATAGTCGCTCGCAAAGTGGCAACCGGTTGTACAATTGTATAATTGTACCGGTTGTAAAAGTTCTCAAGTCAGAGAGGGCGAGATAGATTTGAGCCAGCGACCTGGGACATATCTCTGTACCGGTCTATTTATGCCTATTGTGTACCTAGGTAGTTCGACGTAGTGCCGCAGTACTTCAGTCGCCGTCGAACCCGGTGGCCTGGGGGTGCATTCGTGTACGCCTGCAATCGGAGGAGACACGTAGGGGCAAAGATTCGCTCCCCACTGTTGCACGTTTGCATTTAAAGGGGTTGTACGTCTTATGAAGCAATGCCGAAAGCAGTTGTACCGTGGACATTAAATGTTGTCTGTGAGTCCGCCCGGAAAATTTTAATACCTCAGCCGCCGTCACAGGGCAGCAGAACACATGAGCTACCATTCAATAAGTGCGACGCTAATTACAGTACAAGCAGCTTTTTTGTCATTGAAAATAAACAGGAATGAGATGACGAGCTACACGACTTGAATTGCTTCTTAAATTAATCGTAAAACCAAAGCAGCTCTAGTCCGTCCAATGCTAGCGAATTGGATGCTGAATCTGCTCGGTAGTTGTCGATCGATGCAGGCGATAAAGGAGAGTTACTCGGTGGCGGAGTATCGACGAGTCGCTCATTGTCGCTGTACAAGGGTGACATCAGAAGCAAAAAAAAACTGTTTTTCAAGCTGACCCTCAGCTGTTCCCCTATCCTGACAGGCCTCAGCCCTTAACCAGCACAAGCAGACCAGATCTGGCTATCTGCCGGCTCGCGAGACCACCTCTGACAATTATGGGTGAACAACGAAATGGCAGCAGAGGGTATCTGTTGCCTTTGATGCAAGCAAGATCAGCTTGAAATGGGCTACAGTGATTCTGGCGAGCGGATCCACGATATCGACCCGATGGTTGCATCAGGTGTCGACCTTAATGAATCTAGTTCGGCCACGCCTCTGTGACACTGTCCTGTAGTTGGAAGACAGCACGCGGGGGAGAGAGAGAGAGAAAATTGCCTCAGTAGGGCCAACGCCTCGAGTAAATATAGAATATGCCCTACGATTAGGAACAATGATGGCCTATGCGAGCCTGCGAAAGGGAGCGAAGCTAGAACGTCGGTCTTGCTAAACTTCGTTGGACTTCAACAGTTGCCGAGACACTCGGATTTGATTTAAGGCGCATTTCCAGGTCGTGTAGTTCGTCATTCCTGTGTATCTGTATCAATAAGCGAAATGTAAGCGCTTGAACCCCGAAATTCGCTTCATCAACACGATGTTGTTTCAAGGGTTGACCCGTTTCTTTGACAAGCCAACAAACGCCTCGCGAGTTCATTTTTCTTCCGGGACCTCGTCATATTGATAAGACTCCAGTCGATAACGGACGATCAGTAAAGTCGCAATCCCCATCACAATCGCACATCACAATCGAGGCGATAATGACGACACCGGGACAAACACTCTCCAAGACTATCAAAGACACCATTTTGGAGTATCTCGAAGAACGTTCGTATCCATTGTCGCTCTAGCGATACACACTATTAGATAGTGAATAGCTGGCGTGTCACACGGTCAATTGGTAGAAATAAATCGCAAACAGTGACTGGCCAACCGTTTTTCCGTGCGTAATACAACAACATTTCAGCGATGTCCTTTAACTGTGCCTTGTTCCTCTCCCCCCCGCCCACGCCCCCTTGTGGTGGTGAATCACGTTTATGTGCGTGTATTCGGCCTGCTTATGGGCATCATCTAGTGTCTGTTCTCTCAACGATTCGACGACATGATCGTGCTTATGCACGTGTGCAATGTCGAGCAATTATCAAGCCTCATTATTAAAATAAGATGACTTCTCTGTCCGCCTTCCGCATCTAATGACGTTGGGATCTTCTAGCGAGAGTGTCATTTTGTTTCAGCAGTACGTAACTGATCGTTTTTCGAGTTGCGAATCACTAATTTGCTCTTTTGCGTTTACAGATGCGTTGATCCTCACGGCATTCGCAGTTTTCATTATCATTATCGTTGTCATATTCATCTGCTGTTGCTGCTCGCCACTGCTCTGCCTGGCGAAGTGTCTGTGTAAATGTTTAACCTGCTGTTGTCCAAGGATGAAGTCACGGCGCCGGTCGAAAAGGCGTGCGCCGAGGGCGGCCAGTCCGAAGACAAGTCCGAAACAAAAAAATAGTCCGGGCCGCAAGACGAAGTCCAACGGTGAAATCGTGTAACAGAACCGAGTTCAGTTTATAATTCGTATGTATAAATGAGGAGGCTCTTCTTGGGGGGGGGGGGGGGTTCCGACTTGCGAGAGGTAGCTCACAGGCGGGTCTCGGTCGAGTTACGAGGATTTCCGTGTGGAAGTCGTATATACGACAGGCGATGTAGAGATCTGTATTCCTAATGAGACTGTGTAACACCAAATACCATCTGGATGGTTCGTACTTTTCGCAACGCTTTGCTCATGACAGCACTAGGTACATAGTTGCTTTATATGTTACGTGACATTTCCCGCATGTGGGTTGAGTCGAGAGTGTGTTGGCTCGCATTTGCCTAACGTTCCTCATGTTGAGGCTAGTTATAATGATGTGCAGGCGTGTATTTTTTTCTTGCTCACTGTATATTTCCCATTTGATGATGGGAAAGCTGAGTCCTGTGCGACTGGGTGTGGGACAAGATTGAACGTTCCGTTTTAAGGTCAAGGAGCAATTTAACCCATTGTTATGATTGCCTGTATTGAACAGCGGCAGGTCCCGCTAAGACGGTGTAGCGTTTGAAAGCTGGCGATACTTTGTTGATACAAAGAAAATTGACGAAGTCTGGCGGAATTATATATATAATACGTATCGATCGTGGGACGTATTAGATACGATTTCTCGCTTTTGTGAATATTTATATGTGAAAATATGAATTGCAAAAAAAAACACGACTGTGTTTTAAATGAGCTGTAGTACCGCCCGATACTTGTTCTTAGCGTAACTAAATGAGCATTATAGAATGATGGTAGCAATTAGAGATGTATAATAATATTGGGAAAATAAATTGCGTGCATTTTACTTCAACCAATCGGATTGGTGTTTCTTTTCCCATTTCAAATTGAGGATAAATCAACCGCCACCAGCCGAAATCCGTTATGTCTATTTATATATCCCTCGTTGCGAGAGAGTCTAGTGTCGTTGCTAAATCATTATGACAATCACGACTTGCCTAATTAACTAATAATTAACTAATTTACTTGCCTAGTTAACCCGATGGGCAGATACACAGCAATTACTATGATTACCATACAGATTACGTTCGACCACAGCGAAATAGAAGCATTGCAGTGGAGCTGGCACCTTCTCATCACTGTGGCAGGCAATCTAGATCGGTAGATATATCACCTACCTGTTTAGGGAGATCTGATGGTAACAGCAGCAGCTCCCAGTCACGCGGCAATCCGTCAGCAATCAGCCGAGCCGTTAGCTATTTCTCTATTGATGGTCGCTCCCCTGGAAGCCCCCACATGGCGGGGGCTTCCACGATAGCAGTTTGGCCGTAGAACAAATGAATAACGATGTGGGGGTGTGGAGCTTTAAACAATATTAGGCGGACGCTTCTGTTTCCTATATCGAATTTCGCCTGTTGCTTCCTTTGAGCGTCTGTCGGTGCTTCTTTCTCTGGCACCACCGGGGGTGCTAGTTGCCCACTCGTAGCCTCCCAGGCGTATTGCTCAGCCTGTAGGTATATCGGCATGAGCGTGATCCACGCAAAGTAATTCTTCCCACCGTCACCCAATACGATAGGACTGGTGGTGTTCTGCGCCTTACCGTTGCCGCTCGTGGCGTCATTGTGTGCCATGGTTCACTTTTTACTTACTTCGTTGGTTTCGTTGACCGCCTTTCACGTGCACCGTAGGGCTTCGTGCTGATAACGCTTGTTGGCCTCGACACGTTGCTTGACACTAGCTCAGTACTTTTACTTGCTTAACCAGTACAGTGAAGGCACGACCTGGTGTGCTGTTTGTTACTCGGAGCCGGCAGCGGGACTTCACCAGCTCACTTTGGACACTAGGTTTGAGGTAAGTGTATCAGGTCCGTACTTGCCTTTATTAACCAGACATGACCTAGGTGCGAGAGGTAGCCTAGGGCCCCCCGATTCTCCCTGTGCTATCATCCGCTTCTCTCTCTATAATGCTGAAGGCTCTGCCTTCTCTGGTGTCGTTCTTAATTCTCCTTAAGACCTTAACATTAAGTTGGAATATTACTCAAATTTATACTGTGTTCTATCTATGCGCGCAATTATCTATCACGGCCCTGTGTCGCCAAGTGCGGGCCGAGACAATACTTGATATTCAATATATATATATATATATATATATATATATCTCCAACTCTCTCTCTCTCTCTATATATATATATATATATATATATATATATACATATATATATTCGAGAGTTCTACGAAAACGGCTCACTCAATCTCACTATCGAAGTCGAGGTGAAGATTTGACCGGCCAAGTGGACCTTTTCACTATGAGCGGAAGGTATCCTGATATCCTATGCTCTGTGTCCTGACTTGTCCTACAAAGCTGTCCGTCCACCGTCTTCGCGTTCCGGCCAACGTAACAATCTGCATGTTAAATGTATGTAAAGGTTTTTATTGCTTTATTAAAGGAACTGCAGTATTACAATGCTCAAGTCCTTTTACATGTCCTCACCAGGTCGCGGAACTCGCACCTGAGGCCTCCGGCTTTTTTACAACCAGAGACTTAGCCGTACAAGCTACCACAATGACTGCAATGTAGAATGATCAATTATGAATACTAAAGAGCCTCGCTCGAAATGTAGGGATCTACGCCCAACGAAATCGGGACTGTTATAAATACAACAAAATAAAATATGATTTTGTGAGAAAAAAACTACTTAGCTGCGATCTAGCCTATACTAAGGTACCTGACATAAACAATAGGAGCCGAGTTCCTAGGGAAATTTCTTATAATAGATTAAATATTCATCAAGCAGTCGCTCAGATTCAAATCGCGTAATGATGATTAATAATAGTAACAATAAGAATAAGTATTCGGGGAACACGATCACAGGGAATTAACTAAAATTTTAGCCTTATATGGGATGGGAAGGAGTTTAACTAGACGAATAAATTAAAAGAGTTGAACTTTCTTACATTTCATAATTATGGTAATTATAATCGCTGCCATGCAAATATATGAACATGTAGACATGTCATGTACACCTAATGTAACATGTTAGATTAATGGTCGTACACATTTCTACAGTTGTGAACTATAGTTACTCATTAAGTTAGCTTGCCGACCTGCTACCGCCACTAATCAGTTCGTGTTGGCTAGTCCACTTAACAAAGGCTACATCAAAAGATAGGCAGGCCTCCCACAGACAGACACAGTTAGGCCCACAAAAGCTAAATTCGACTCTCTCTCGATGTCAGCTCGGTGGCTTGGACGGCAAAGTCTCAGGCTGTAAAAAGCAGAAGGCTGCAGGTTCAAGTCCCGGGTCAAGTTTAGCAGAAACACACATGAAATTGTTACATATTAGAGAGAAGCAAGCCAGTAGGTAATATTGACTCAATGAACTCATTCATTATCCACAATGAGTTTGTCTACGTATCAGCCCAGAGCAAAACGACCTCTACTTTTAGGCTGCACTTTGATACATTTCTATAGGCCGCTCCGAAGGGGAGGCACAGGACGAAACAAGATTCCGTCGACTTAATATTCCCAAGGGTAATCGTATCACAAACATGATCAGGTGTACAATAGAACTTATTAAATAGCGTATAATATTAGAAACGAAATGTCTGAATCTAAAAATTGACCTGAAACGCTCGCTGACAACATGACCAATGGAAAACTCTACAGCGAAGCTAATCATTCCTGCCAATGCAATAAATGAACAAATCTCGATCATGTTAATTGCGTGATCCATTTTGAAAGTCCCAGCAATATCCTGTACATCAATGAGTGCCTGCTGTAAATCGAGCAGCTCCCTATGAGCGTGCCAACTCTCACTGGGTCGATGCTTCAGCGATAGATTGTGGCTTTCATGTGCAAGGTAAGTTTTAATTATGGAGGTTACGATCATAGGCTATATGATAGGCTATATCTTCACTGTCCCTGCAGGCAAAGGACCATGATGCAACGTCTTTGGCAAAAAAGTAAAGAGGCCATATGTTTGCATGTCTAGTAATACTTTGCTGAGAACAGTTCCAGCGACTGGTGTCTTTAAAATGATCGAATTGGTGGGATAGATAGTAGTGCCTAGATGAAGAACCTGATTAGAGACTCCTCTTGAAGTTCGGCTCTGTTTAAGTGGAATCATGAGGCTGATACTGATCTTCTCCGCTTGATTTGTGCAGAGCAAGTCTCGGTGAATTATCTGAAGGAATATTAAAGTCCGCATTTCCTCTCTCGTATACCCGAACGGCGTAAATATAAAAGAGCTACGGTATTCATAGCCGAGAATGTCATTGTCCGGTTCCAGAAAATCGGCCGTGATGAAATTTTTGTAGACGTTAAGTATTACGATTTGGTACATGATGACAAATAGATAGAGTGGTAGAATTCGACCTATGGAATATCCATTTGCAATAATGGATTCTACGTGCACGGGATGCGCTGTCAGTGTACTGCCTACGAGATCCTGTAGCAAGTTACAATGCTGGGAGAGTCCATATGAGGCCAATGAAACAACGATAAATACAGTAAACAACAGCAATAGACAGAAAGAAGCCTCAAGGGACTGCAGAAATGCAGCTCCCGAAGGCTCAACGAAGCCCAATGGGGTCAGACATTTGATGTGCACTGAATGGCTCCAGTAGAACGAATTTGAGTGCAGAATACCATGGGTAATGTTTAGCGAAATCTTAACTGGTTTTACCGTTTGGTTTCGTTTGTCCTGTGGTGTCATGAAAAGGTACGCAAATAGGGGTGCTGTACCGAAATTTGGTACTGCGAGGACCTTATTAAAGTGCCATCGTGGTCGAGTATCGAATAAGGAAGTTAATCGTTCCGTTCGTGGTCTCCCTTTGGATATTGGGTGGACCTTTTGTGTCAGGAAATGGTCCACAAGCACATGATCGTGGATTATTCCTTCTCGTTTAACTAATGCATAGATATCCTGCTCGTCAATTGATCGACCAAATGAATTTATAACGAAGAGCACATGCTGTCGAACCTGTACTAGGTGATCCCATTCGAAGTTCTGGCGACTGTTGATAAAATCACTACACAGGAGGACGATTAGGGGCCGTGATTGAGATCTGGTCATCGTAGTTATTTCAGCTGTCGCTATATGTAACTTTTTGATTTGTTTTATCTCTATTGGAAAATTCGACCAGTTTTACAATTCTCTGACAAAACACAACGCTCTGCCGATAATCCCGTTGACTGAAGAAAGCCTTTGTGCCACCGTTGAACTCGTCCACATATGATCCAAGTACGAGGAGGGTTGCGTCTTGAGGACGGATACCTCGCTGAATCGTATAGTGGTCAACCCATTCTAGCGACAAGGGGGTACTGGATACTGCAGCATTGACACACAATGCTACAATGCACAATGATAGAATTTTCGCTGCTTCTTCATAAGGAGGCGCACGATTGAGGACCATTTCTCTTGTTGAGAAGCCGACAAGATATAGAGTCACAAAAGATCAAATCACAACAACACAATTCTGTCGAATGAACGCAGCCGTTGAAAGTATAGAAGTGTCACCTGTTATAGAAGTATTCTTCAGCTGCTTGTAGGATCTGTTAGTTCTAGGGCTTCTCCACAGAAGAAGCGTTGAGGTTAAATCTCGTTTGCGAACTGCGTGTATGTCAAAAACCTGTTCAGTACATTTTCTAAGTCAAGAGACATTCCACCAATCATGTTAACTCGTTAAACAGGTTACTAAGCCATATTCTCAAACTCCATAATAATCTCGAGGTGGTCTCTTGAGAATCTACCAATTGACTCACTGATTGTGGTATGGATGTCAATATTGCAACTCGGTACAGTGGCAACATCCAGTCTTGTGGCTTGTCCATGTGTGATGTTCAAGGTAAACATACTGAAAATCAGGCACTTCACAAAATAGATACATCCTAGATAATTGAAGAGGCAGTTTCTTATGGAAGGTCAATTGTTTCCGGGAAGTATCGAATGATACAATTTGAGGTTGACAGCGTCCTAAAATAGTTCGTAGCTAGAGTCGCACGTTGATAAAGGGGTTTAATCAACACGGTGTCTCTTCCCAGTTCGAATGTACACGTAGGTAAGTCACAAACCAATGCGTTCTCACAATGGGGCCAAATTACTTTGACATAAACGAGGTCGATAGTCCGATATCGAATATTCCAAAGAACTCGGGAGTGGAGACCGAACTCAATTGGACTCCGGAGACAGAAGGCCTTCTCACTATTATCGTCGATTAATGATAATCGTATTTAGATTGAAAATGTTCCTAAATGTAAAGTTCTCCTCCTATGTAAATCTCCGTACACAATCCAGATAAGCAATAATGCAACGGTATGGCCGAGCTAATGTTTTACAGAGGTTTGCAACTGAGTGAGACGCTGTCTTCACTAAGCAGTAACTCTCTGCTGGGGAGTTCTCGCAGAGAAGCACTTGCTGGTCGATAGATATAAATACAGCAGAACATTTGTGAAACAAAACATTCTCTACACGTAAATTGACCCATCGATCAATGCTAGATAGGGCGGCAGGACAAGGCGTGGTGCCTTGTAGGCGTACTCGCCTTGTTCGTGCATCTTCCCACAGTATTTGATTCAAGCTCATGCACCGATGGCGTTTCGACTAACATGCACTATGTATGTAGCTGACTCGCTTACAACGAGTTTTAGCAGCTCTCGCCTCGTTGGATGTCGGGCTTGACATGAACTGAGGAGAAAACAGCAGCGATAACATTTGAACGCAACAACCGTCTCCCGGAATCCGACACACGTCAACCGAACGAAGAAGACATACAGTACGTGAGTAGGGTCACTAGGGTATATGAGCATTCGATTTAAACCAAGAGGCAATTTTCCAATATTCTTATGGAGTGATGCGTGATTTATTCCGGCAAAGTAACTTCCCTTTTATTAGAAAGCCGATAAAACAAATGCAGATAACAAGTGTTAATATGTTGGGTCTCTCTTGTTGCTCTGTGTCTCAATGCTCAAGTGTTTGTACCATTTTCGAAATTTATTGGTGTCTTCTCTTTCAGCCTTTTGGATAATCATAATAATGGACAGTGCCCGGCGCGGCCTTATTAGACACCAGTCCATTTGTACATGGCTTCAAGAAACTCGCGACAAAAACATATCAACTCATTGTAGGCGTTTCATTGTATTCGATGTTGGCGTTCCTTTTATAGAGTCGATCCCAGCCTCTTGTTAGGGCAGACGGGAGAAACCTGGGTATTCACGAACAAACCCGAACGACGATATTGTCGTAGCTAGTTGTGATTTCGATGTGTTAATGAACTCCAACTCTGATTTCGTTTGCTCAGAGAAGGGAGTACTGCCGAGGGGCTTACTGGAGTACTTGGGAACGCCTGCACGCCAGCCGGGGAGAGGCCGCGGGAGGGACGTGTGGGGAAGCACCACCGTCGACATACTGGTGGAACCAGGTTAAAGTCAGAGCAAGGAGAGTCTGTGTACGGGCGAGAAGGGCGCAGTCGAGGGCTCGGAGCAGGCTGGCAAAGAGCGGGGTACACGGCAGAGAGCTGGCCGACGGGCTTAAGGAGGAGTACCTGCGAGCAACGAGGGGCTTAACCGGTCACATCATAAAGAGTATGTGGGGAAGACCATACCGTACGGCCAAATTTCGTAGACCACCGCCTGCCTTGCCACCGGACAAGTTATGAGAGGCGGTGTTTCACCTCTTCCCGACACAGGCGGCAAGGGAGGGGGAGGCCTTCCCCGAGAACATGGGTGAGCATATACCGGAGGTGACCCGCGAAGAGGTGAAGACGGCGGTAGCACGCCTGTCACCAGGGAAAGCTCCTGGTCCAGATGGGGTCCCACCAGAGGTTGTGCGCGTGCTAGCCAAACGTTGGCCTGCAGCTATCGCGAGACTAGCGGGCAAGATATTGCGGGAGGGTTTATGTTCGGCCGCGTGGAAACGCGCGCATCTGGTTCTGGTACCTAAACCTGGGGGACAAACCAGCCGCGCGGCGTACCGACCCATTTGCCTCCTTGACATGGTGTGTAAACTCTTCGAGCAGATCATATTAGGCAGACTCACCGCTGAAATCGAGGTGAAGGAGGCGCTGCCGGACGCGCAGCACGGCCGAAAAACGCTGTCTACCCTGGACGCCCTGCGTCGAGTCATTCGGCGAGCCAGGGAGGAATCTGGGACAAGAACACGAAGGGAAATGAGTGGATTCGTTCTCCTCGTCCTATTGGACGTTAAAAACGCGTTGAACGCGGTTAACTGGGGAGTGATTATGAGGGCGCTGGAGCGAAAGCGAGTATCCGACGGATTCTGCCCTCATACCTGATGCCTAGGGTGGGGAGAGTGTCGGAGGAGAAGAGGAGACTGCTGGCATCGGTCGTTGAGTCTATAGCCCTTTACGGTTCACCAGTATGGGCGGGCCTGACGGACGCTGGAAATCAGGGTGAGCCGGGCGTACCGGACTGTGTTGACCGACGTTCTCCTGGCCCTAGCCAGAATGTTACCGTGGGATCTGCTAACTACTGAAAGAGGCCTAAGGCTCCCGGCTGGGAATCTCGATCCGACCATGGCCCGGAGGGCCGCCCTCGACGCCTGGCAACGAGAGTGGGCGCAGGTTACTCCGGGAATGACAAAGGGTTAAGCTAATGTAGAGTAAGGAAAGAAAGACAGGAGGGCCCGAGTGAGCCGGTTTATTTCTACAGATATTGATTAGTAACTGCCTCTTGGTAAGCACTGCTTCGCCTAGTATATATATTTGTGGAATCGATGATATACATTTTTCTTCCACTAAAACATCTAAACTTGTACTAGTTAGGATGGTTCCAGATTTGATTAGTTGTACAACGTGTTCGTTGAAATCAGGGTTGGAGTTTATTAACACATCGAAATCACGGCGAGCGATTATTATCCATGATTATTATTCCACAAGGCTGAAATAGAAGACACCAATAAATTTCGAAAATGTTATAAACACTTAAGCATTGAGACACAGAGCAACAAGAGAGACCCAACACCTTAACACTTGTTATCTGCATTTGTTTTATCGGCTTTGTTATAAAAGCGAAGTTACTTTGCCACAATAAATCACGCATCACTCCATAAAAATATTAGAAATTTGCCTCTTGGTTTAAATCGAATGCTCATATACCCTAGTGACCGTACTGACGTACTCTATGGCTTCTTCGTTCGGTTGACGTGTGTCGGATTCCGGGAGACGGCTGTTGCATTCAAATGTTGTCGCTGCTGTTTTATCCTTAGTTCATTTCTAGCCCGACATCCAACGAGGCCTCGAGAGTTGCTAAAACTCGTTGTAAGCGAATCGACTACACACATTGTGCATGTTACTCGAAACTCCATGGTACACCAGTTCTTGAGGTGCGTATCACCAACTCACTTGAGTGCATGAGCTTGAATCAAATGCTGTTCGAAGATGCACGAACAAGGTGAGTACGCCTACAAGGCACTACGCCGTGTCCTGCCGCCCTATCTAGCATTGATCCATGGGTCAATTTACGTGTACAGAATGTTTTGTTTCACAAATGTTCTGCTGTATTTATATCTATCGACCAGCAAGTGCTTTTCTGCGAGAACTGCTCCAGCAGAAACTTAGTGTAGACAGCGTTTCACTCAGTTGCGCTATTTCATCCTCTATAACATCTTAGCTCGGATGTACCGTTCCATTATCGCTTAAAGGGCTATGTAACTCAGAAGGAAAACTCTGTATTTAGGAACATTTTCAATGGACATTCAGTTGTCATTAGTCGACTATAATAGTGAGAAGGCCATCTGTGTCCCGACTTGAGATGAGTTCCGACTTCACTCCCAAGATCTTCGGAGTGTTCGACAGGGGACTATCAATCTCGTTAATGTCAAACTAATTTGACCCCATTGTGACGCCAAACAAAGGTACACGTACATTAACAATGACAACAGACACTGTGTATTGATTAACCTCTCTGTCAACGTACGACTCTGAAGTAGCATCGTCCGATACTCAACAGAGAGGACTGAACTTTCCTGAGGAACTGCCTCTTCAAATATACTGGATGTATATCCTTTGTGTTTTACTTGGTCTTCAGTATGTTAACCTTGAACACCACATCACCAGATTGGATGTTGCCGTTAAGTTTATCCATACGGTTGTCAACAGGTTTTTGACGCACACAGTTCCTCTGACCCACGGTAGACTGGATTCAGAAAAGGGATTTAACCTCAACGCTTCCACTATGGACAACTTCTAGAACTATAATAACAGGCTCTACTAGAAACTGAAGAGCACTTTCATAACAAGCAGCGCTTCTATACCTTTAATGGCTGCGTCCATTCGACTGGCTTTCGTCTCGTAGCCACCGTTACATTTGTAAGTTCATAGGTAAGATTAGTGCCCGGTACCATCTAGAACAACAGTACCGTGGACTTTAAATGTTTGCTGTGATCCAACCCGGAAAACGAAGGTACCATTGCATGTCCTGAACATTGTGTCAAACCCGGTCATCCTCTGTATACTTCTCATCAATTGTAGTGACAGAACGGTGTTGTTGTGACTAGATTTGTGATTCTATATCTTGTCGGCTTCTCAACTAGAGAAATGGTCACCAATCGTGCGCCTCGGTATGTAGAAGCAGCGAAAATTCTATCATGGTGCATTGCAGCATCGTGTGTCAATGTTGCAGTATCCAACACTCCCTTGTCGCTAGAATGGATTGACCAGTTTACGATCCAGCGAGGCATCCGTCCTCAAGACGCAACCCTCCTCGTGTTTGGATCATATGTTGATGAGTTCAACGGTGGCACAAAGGCTTACTTCAGTCAACGGAATTATCGGCATAGCGATCTGTTTTGTCAGAAAATCGTAAAACTGGTCAAATTATTCAAAGGAGATGAAATAAGTGGAAAGTTACAAATAGCGACAGATGAAATAACTACGATGACCAGATCTCAATCACGGCCCCTTATCGTCATACTGTGTAGTGATTTTATTAACAGTCGCCACATCTTCGAATGGGATCACCTAGTACAGGTTCGACAACATGTGCTCTTCGTTATAAATTCATTTGGACGATCAGTTCACGAGCAGGATATCTATGCATTAGTTAAACGAGAAGGAATAATCCACGATCATGTACTTGTGGACCATTTCCTGACTCAAAAGGTCCACCCAATATCCAAAGGAAGACCACGAACGAAACGATTACTTCCCTTATTCGATACTCGACCACGATGGTCCTTTAATAAGGTCCTCGCATTGCCCAATTTCGGCAGTCTAACTGCGCACCTTTTCATGACACCACAGGACAATCGAAATCGAACGGTAAAGCCAGTTAAGATTTTACTAAACATTGCCCGGTATATGCTGCCCACAAATTCATTGTATTGGAGCTATTCAATGCATATAAAATGTCTGACCCCACTGGGCTTCGTTGAGCCTTCGGGAACTGCATTTCTGCAGTCTCTTGAGGCTTCTTTCTGTCTATTGCTGTTGTTTACTGTATCTATCGTTGTTTCGTTGGCCTCATATGGACTCTCCCAGCATTGCAAATTGCTACAGGATCTCGTAGGCAGTACACTGACAGCGCATCCCGTGCACGTAGAATCCATTATTGCAAATGGGTATTCCATAGGTCGAATTCTACCACTCTATCTATTTGTCATCACGTACCAAATCGTAATACTAAACGTCTACAAAAATTTCATCACGGCCGATTTTCTGAAACCGGACAATGACATTCTCGGCTATGAATACAGAACATCTTACGTATTTACGCCGTTCGGCTACAGGAGAGGGGAACTGCGGAATTTAGTATTCCTTCAGATACTTGAACGAACCTTGCTCTGCTCAAATCAAGCGGAGGAGATCAGTCTCAGCCTCATTATTCCACTTAAAAAGCAGCGAACTTCGAGAGGAGTCTCTAATCAGGTGCTTTATCTAGACACTTCGTTCATTTCCAGTAATTCGCTCTTTTCAGAGATACCAGTCGCTGGAACTCTCCTCAGCAGAGTATTACTAGATATGCAAACATATGGCCTTTTTATTTTATTGCCAAAAACGTTGCATCATGGTCCTGTGCCTAATTGGGTATTCAAGATAGCCTATAAGATGGCAAACTCGACTATGAAAATTTACATTGCACATGAAAGCCACCGTCTATCGCTGAAGCATCGACCCAGTGAGAGTTGGCACGCTCATAGGGAGCTGCTCGATTTACAGCAGGCACTCACTGATGAACAGGATATTGCTGGGACTTTCAAAATGGATCACGCCACAAAGATGATCGAAATTTGCTCATTTATTGCATTGGCAGGAATGATTAGCTTCGCTGTTGAGTTTTGCATTGGCCATGCTATCGGCGAGCGTTTGAGGTCAATTTTTAGATTTAGACATTTCGTTTCTAATCTTACATATTTAACACGTTCTTCTTACATACTCTATTTAACACGTTCTATTGTACACCTGATCATGTTTGTGATACGATTATCCTTGAGAATATTAAGACGGCGTTAATTGAGTCAATATTATTCAGATCAATACCTTTTCACCGTCTGTTTTATGTTTCAAATAGATATGATACGTGTTGACTTCATGAGAAGATTTCTATGTTATACCGTAAATATACAGGGATAGTCTATTCATTATCAAATGCACCTGAAAGTTAATCTTCTAACTATTTCGAAACTACTGACAGAAATGCATCAAATATATAGATACACCACCAGGCTACGCGCCTGTAGCCTAGAGGGTAGCTTCTCTCTAATATGTCACAATTTCATATGTGTTTCTGCTAAACTTGACCCACGGTACCATCACGAGATGTGAACGTTGTCTCTCTGTGGATGTCACCAGGTCGCGGGACTCGAACATGCAGCCTCCTGCTTTTTACAGCGAAACTCTCTGCCGTCCAAGCCACCAAGCTGACACCGAGAGAGAGAGAGTCGAATTTAGCCTTTGTGGGCCTAACTGTGTCTGTCTGTGGGTAGGCCTGCTCATCGTTGTGATGTAGCCTTTGTTAAGTGGACTAGCGAAGTGATTAGAGGCGGTAGCAAGTCGGCAAGGTAATTTAATGAGTAACTACAATCTACAACTATATAAATGTGTACGACCATTAATCTACCATGTTACATTACGTGTTATGTCTACATGTTCATACATTCGAATTAAATCATGGCAGCGATTATAATTATATAATTAATATAATGATGAAATAAAAACATTTTCAACTCTTTAAATTTGTTCGCTTAATTTTAATTCTTTCCAAGTAATGCCACCATTTTGGTCCGTTGTTTGTGATCGTGTTCCCCGAATACGTAGTCTTATTACTACATGTTATTTTTAATTATCATTACCCGATTTAAATCCGAGCGAATGCTTGATGAATATTTATATAATCGATTATAATAAATTTCTCTAGGAACTTTGCTCCAGTTATTTATGTGTTGTACCTTAGTATAGGCTAGATCGCATCTAAGTAGTTTTCTTCTCACAGAATCATATTTTATTTTTTCTGACTATTTATTGAGTATTTATAACAGTCCCGATTTTGTTGGGCGTAAATCCCTACATTTCGAGCGAAGCTCTTTAGTATTCATAATTGATCATTCTACATTGCAGTCATCGCGGTGGCTTGTACGGCTGAGTCTCTGGTTGTAAAAAAGCCGGAGGCCTCAGGTGCGAGTTCCGCGACCTGGTGAGTACATATAAAAGGACTTGAGCATTGTCAAACTGTAGTTCCTTCAAGAAACCAATAAAGACCTTTACATACATTTAACATGCAGATTGTTACGTTGGCCAGAACGCGAAGACACTGGACGGACAGCTTGGTAGGGCAAGTCAGGACACAGAGCATAGGATATCAGGATACCCTCCACTCATAGTGAAAAGGTCCACTTGGCCGGTCAAATCTTCACCTCGACTTCGATAGTAAGAATGAGTTGGTCGTTTTCCTAGAACTCTCGAATATATATATATAGAACAATGGTCAAAAGAAGCAAAGTTCTTCATGCTAACCTCATTTTTCTTAGCTGTAGTGGACTGGACGAAGCAGTTTTGGAAAGCACGCAGTCACTCGAGAACCGAACTCAGTCGACGCCGTCATGGCATGAATCGATCGATTCGGACCCGTCCGAATTATATCTATAATTAATTAGTAATTCAAACTACTGTTTCTATGTAGACACGATCGATATAGGACTTGTGTGAAAATAGATGTATGAGGATAGTTTGTTGGTGTGCCCAAAACTGCCAACCTGTTATATCGACGGGGTTTGCGGCTGACTCGTCAGGAGCCACGGGTGTCTAACGTGTGAGTTACTTCATCGAAAAACGCCTGTCCTTGCAGGGCAGAGTGGAAATGCCATCGCGGTCCTCGGCACTATCACTGAGCATGACCGATTTAAGAACTCCTCTATTAATCCACAGTTATTAGTTTCCTAATGAATATAACTGCATCGCTACACATTATATATATATATATATATATATATAGGTGTACCGCAGCGTGACGTACGCGGGCAGGAAGTACAAGGTCTGTGCGGGCGTCCCTCAGGGCTCGGTTCTCGGACCGACGCTCTTAACATCACATACGACTGCGTCCTCCGGCTCAACTACCCCGCGTCTGTGACCTCCTGTGCCTATGCCGACGGCCTGGCCGTCATAATCAGAGAACGTGATGACCGGCTCCTTCAGTATGCGGCGAATTCGGAAATGGCCAACGTCGTGGCGTGCCTCCGCCCCATGTGATTGGAACTTGTGCCGGTCAACATTGAGGCGGTGGTGCTCAACGGACGGAAAAGAGCACGTTTCCGTGCTCAACGGAAACGTCAGCCGAGCATCGAACTCACCAAAGCCGGCTATAATTTTAGGCCAACGAAGACGGCCAAGTACTTGGGGGTTATTCTCGACAGCGGCCTCACGGGGCCCCGCATGCAAACTACTCATCCGAGAAGGCGGGGCGAGCCGCCACGGGCCTCGCAAGGATCCTCTCACGCACACACGGAGCTACGGTTGAGGTCAGAAGGCTGCTGGCCAAGGTGGCGGAGAGCATTGCCATCTATGCCTCCCCCCTTTGGGGGCACGGAGCCAAAAAGAAGACGATTACCCGGATGTTCGACAGTCATCAGAGGACTACGGCGATCAGGGTTGCGAGATCCCACCGTACGGTGGCAATCACGGCACTATCGGTTCTGGCCCTCCAAATCCCGTGGTCGCTGACGATCGCCGAGTCTACGAGGGACGAGGAGCATAGCCGCGAGACGGAAGGGGGCACGCCTACAAGCCAGAACGGTCCGATGGATCGGTGGGTGAACAAGTGGGCCTCCATCCAGCCCGGGCAACTGGGGCACTGGACGATTTCACTGTTGCCGGACCGCCGGGCCTGATTAGCGGCCTGTCACGGGTCCCTCTCCTACCCGCTTGCCCAACTTCTCACCGAACACGGACAATTCCAGCAGTACCGTGACAAGATCGGCAAGGCGGCGTCCCCAAAGTGTACGCTATGCACCTTGGGAGTCGATGACACGGCGCGGCACACCTTCGGGCTCGGCTCTTAAACCACCGGCGAGACCTCGCGGCGAGAGTCAAACGGTCCCTCCCGATTTCGTGAGGAGGATATGGCCGCCATAATGATGAAAGACAGAGAGGGATGGGCCAACATCCGAAGATACGCCGAAGCGGTACTCAAGAACAGGAAAAAACTAGAGCGGCAGATCGGAAGGGGTGACCTTCTCTAAGGGTGTCAAACGATAGGGGTAGGGACAGGAATTTTTCAGGACCTCCGTGGGGGTGTGCCGGCATTGCGGCGGTGTTCCACGGGGCTCCCTCCCGCTTGGGAAGCGTGGGGAATATTCCGTCTTTCCTCGAAAAAAAAAAAAAAAAAAATATATATATATATATATAGGTGCAATAAGAACTTTTTGCGCACGTGGAGCGTAATCCAACATTAGTAGTGTATTTATTCATTCGCTTCTTATGGAATACTAGCATAGGCGAAATATCATGCAGCATTTTATGATTAAATAAAATACACCAGATTACATAAGACGAATATCATATATAAAATGTATTCAAGTCACTTGACAACATTACAAAGTATCGTAGCAATGGCCACATCACTCCTAAATGTAACAAAAACTCAGTTATATGCAGCACAAACATCATTTACTGCATCCGTTTATATGAATCCATTGTTCTGCTAATTATTAATTGGTAATTATAATTCATAATTTATTCATTCGGCACCATCGATTAGCAAATGAATAAATGAATGTCCTAACTTGAATAAATTACACTCGCTTCTAATCACACTCGCACAGTGCAATGTGTAAATAATTCAACAACGGGGCCTCTTCGAAGTCTGGCAGCGTTAGAATCCTTTGTAGTATCTCGGTGGTACTCTCGATCGTGTTTCGCTTATCAGATGGTCCTCAATTTCGTTGGATTCGCTGCTTTGGAAGTAGTTGTTCAACTGGACTTTTGCGCATCCTACGGGGGTAGCTACTGTAGGATGCGCAGACCGCGAAGATACTTTTTTTCCTACTGGGCTGACCCACGCTCAGCTGTTCCGCTATGTCACCGGCCTCGGAACCACCTTTAGGTGTTTCCGAAGCCTGATACTTCAAGGGGAAGATACGTGTACCCCAAAAAGTCTCCACCGAAAGGAGTTATTTGGTGGTGTGTGATGTAAATCCTGCTCTTGGGGGCAATTGGGTGTTCTCACAGACGATAACTTTTGAGAATCTTTCGTTCCTTCAACCGATAAAGGAGCGACAAGAAGCAGATGCAAGTATCGAGTGACTGTCTCCAATAAACGTTATCTCGTGGGATAGATTCGGCTGAGTCTTTCTTCACCTACAGTCGTTTTCTTTATTCTAAGGAACTTGATTTACCCACTAAGTTGGGACGCTGGTTTTTAGAAAGAAGAACATTTAGTGGCCTCTCAGCAGGGTTAGGACCTCGCAGACAAGGTTTATGAACACGAAACGCTGTTCCGGATATACCGACGTTGAATACATGTTTTCACACTTCGAGGCGGACCGACGTATGGACCCTAAGCAGTACTTCGCGATCACCCTCAAGATGAAACAAGCTATCGTTATCAAGAGATCGATCTTTCTTTCTGGACAGGTTGCAAAATGGATGACCCAAGGAGACGAGGCCACAGTTAGACCAGTCCGTGGTATACTATCACGTCCGGCGTTTGTATCGAATCTGGAAATGGTCGCGACTCGTTCGTCTTTAATACATAGCAACGGTACGATCCAGGTATTAGGATAGAGTCGCCACATCGTAGCGCTTACCGAGAACTTCTGCATAACATCTTCTATTTCGAACTCGACGTCGAAAATTCCCTTCCTGGAGATTAATTCACCGCGAACACACATGTGCTTGCCACCATCAAAGGCCACTTTTCGCCAGCACAAACCGCAAGTAACACAAGGACCGTTTGGACAGTCTCCCAGACTGTCCAGACGGTGAAAATCTAAGGCGATGAAGGAGCAAGACCAGTTCAGCAGCCACCACGAACTATGTCAATAGACCTCACAGAGGCAATCGTAAACTGCGTAAAGGAACTCGATAATCTGGGCATCATCCAAAACTTGGATCGCCCAACGGAGTCGGTTTCTAGGTTTTAGACCCTCAAACAAAGTAACAAACCCTTAAATAAAGTCAGCTCTTTGGTCCGTCATTATCTAAGCGACATGATATAACAAATGTGCATCAGGTAGTCTGCCCTTGCGGGTGATCCGATCGATATCTATATCTTGGCTTTATAGGTGATTAGAGGAGTTTCCGCAACTTATCATCTACTGGAAAACTCTTGGATGTATATCAAGACCTGCAGATTGGGGTTTTCCTATCAAAGGGATTACGAGATACAACTATTTGTGAAGCAACCTTCTTTTTGTTTGATGGTGGTTTGGTTGATGGTTCATGACTTTCATGGAAGTTCAATTTCAACTGACAGAATTTTATCTTCGAATGGAAGTTCGTAACTCAGAAATGTGCTGGATTACGAAGCGATCTGGGCCGATGCAGACTTGAACAGGAAAGATTTTAGGTCACATGATTACTTCTACAACTCGGTGGCTAATAGCCAAATCAGGTTCTAAGAGTCCCCCGATGCGTTTGCCCTATATCGAACCTTCGACTGCAAATATGGGCAAATTCTCATCATTTTGTGCTGCGAATGGCATGTGCTCTTCCTCATTTCTGCCGTCCTTCATTCTCTTGATTTAAGTCTGTCCCTATTCAAATCTAGAAGTGACATAAGGCTAAGATTGAATTCATCAATAACGAGCAGATGTCTTTTTGAATCAGATCCAGTGGTCACAGTGTCATATTCAGGCCATTTGCTCGATTTGCTCGTGTTGATTCTGACCGGGGATAATGAGCAGTCAAATTGGCACAATTTGATTGCAATCGATTGTCTAGTAAGCTCGTCATTACAACCATTGTATGAGGAAGGTTTGTAAATCATCAATGATCCGATAGAGCTCGAAAGGTTCCACACGAAGATTCTTCTCACCGAGAATCGACCCTGATTGCCGCACAGATTACGGAAAGTATTGTCAATTATGCAATAAAGACAGAATCTCTAATCCGCATCAAGCATTTGCAATTATTTCTTTCTATAACTGTATGACATATAAGAGAACTTAAGCATTGTAAAATTGCAGCTCCTTTAATAAACCAATAAAACCTTTACTTTTCCTTACCTTGGTGTGGTTTCGATCAGAGCTCATGAGGTGTTCTCATTTTGTCAATTCGTCGGTGGACCTACGTCGGTCGAAATTTAAAATGTATGCGCTTTCACGGTATGCTTTGCAATTAAAGAGAGTCAGCGAATATGTTGATCATTTCTGTCATACAGGCGTATTTCTCTCAAGCGATGAAACATGATGAAAATTTCTTTACTTTTTTTATGTTTGAATTTTGATTCATCTTCATTTAGAAAATATTTACTTCTTTTTATTCTACTTCTAACGACATGCTGTAGTTAGATCATTGCTTAACTCTTCACGGGTGCTTTTGTTATGCTTCAGGTCATCAATAATGACCTAAAGGGAAAAGGTAAGCAATGATCTAACTACCTGAATATGCTAACGTGTACGTGAATTACCTGAATATTGTGAATTGTAAATAATTTGAGTGAATGTAAATATCTGTTGACAGAATAATCGATTATAATTGTGAAATCGTAATTGCATGAACAATTTGGTGATAATACACTCTTACTTTTACCCTATTTTTTAATCGAGAACTTAAGCATTGTAAAATTGCAGTTCCGGAAATAAACCGCAAATGTTATGTTATGTTACAGTGCTCCACTATAGTGCTCCACAAGGTTCGGTACTCCTCCTCGGACTCCTTCGTCCCAGCCCTCTCGGTCATTCCTGTTCTTCCATATTTCGACGTCGTGAGTGCTACCCTTCTTGGCGGGCTGGTCGGTATTGATCTCGACATGTTCAATGAGAGACGGGATTTCTACTCTGAACATGTCGAGATTCTTCTGAAGTTCGTCCTGTTCAGAGCAGAGCAGGTAACCATCTTGTACCGGTCTCGTTGGTGTTATGCAGCAAATCAGCAACAATGACCTCCAGTAAATGAAAGGTGTTTAATCCCGGGACTGTGCGAAGTCCAATGCCACTGCTATAGTGATGGAGATGCATCTACAAATGCTTAGACGAAAGGCTGCACTTCATTGTCTGCTTAACAGCACAGAAACAAGCATTAACAAAAACGGTCAAAATAACACTCGATATGCTCGCCACATTCTATAGGTGTCTCCACGAAATGCTCGTGTATACAAGGACGAGTACAAGTATTGGCTCCGTCCATTGCTGCATCAATCGGCATAGCCCTAAGCCCGATTGAACATGGACTAGATAGACGAGCAGCTCATCGATGTTCCGCGATGGCTCGATGAGACCTTGTTCTATTATAGCAAACGGGTGTTAGTCCATACCTACGTCCGGTAACGACGAATCAGATCAAGAACTGCCGAGAGCTGTTCAGGTCATCATCACCATATGTCTGGTGCTCGTGGCTGGACTTGTACACATCTCACCACCCTTACTGCAGAATGGACTAAGCGATACCGGGAAGGGAACAGTCAACAGTTCCATAAGGGGGGGTGGTCATGGTGTTGGCATGCATTAGCATGTCCACGCCACCCCCCCCCCTAAAAAAAAAAGGTCATTATCACCAAGCTGCTAATCAGGGACGCTCGTCTGCTTTTACTACCCGGCTATTGCGTTTCAATCCTATGCGTGATTCTCGGCAACGTGGATCCTCTACCGGAGGAACTGCGTGACGTGATTGCACGACGAGTTTGTTGCAAGATCGACATCAACGAAGAGGCAATGGAAACTCTTGGACTTGAAGCAAGAAGTAAGACGCCTAGATCGTTGAAATGCTGCTTTGCGGCCATGGCGTGTCCTAACCCAAAACAAGAAGAACTCTAGGGAATGGCGCCGATATCATACCTGAAATTGGCGTGTCATCATCCTCGTTGTCGTGAGCCACTGGCTGATGATGATTGATGCGATGCTTGATGATGTTTTTGACGTTTAGAGAGCTATTAAATAATGTGTTATATATATATATGTAATGGGATTATATTATACAATGGTCTAGGTCACTTGTAAATGTATCATACCACCTTTGCCCATAATTATGCGTAACGCCATTGTGTGCAAAAATAGACCAAGGGTGTTGGTGTTGGAATAAAAGTATTTTCATTCATAACATATAATATATAGCAATCAAAACGCCTATTTGAGTTGTTGGGATGTACAATTAAGAATAAATACTATAGATTTCTCTGAAAATGACTGGAATCGCCTATTCAATATACCGCTCGCTTTTTGCGAGACAGACCAGCTCATCTATTATATATAATAAATAATATTGTCATGGGGATGAGATTTCCAAGATGCGATCCTTATCTTTATCTACATTTCTCGTCAGGTTAGAGATGATGGCTGCAGTGACCGGGTAGTAAAAGTAGATTGGCGTCCCTTGGAGACACCGATAGAATGTGGCGAGCATATCGAGCGTTATGGGGACCGTTTTCGTTGATGATTGTTCCCAGTGTGCTGTTAAACAGTCAATGAAGTGCAGACTTTCGTCTGAGCACTTGCAGAAGTCCCCGTCGGTTATAACGAACCTCTTAATTTCAAGTTACTGCTGAAGGTTCGTAAATCCTCGAGAGCAGCCACCGGGCAACAGTTGCCAGGTGAGCTTGACGAGGTTTCCTTGAACAATTTTCTTGTGCTTCATCAAATGGGGCTCTCATACCGGAGCGCAAATATAAACTTTTGGTTAGAACGCGCGAGTTGTGGAAGCGATGATATACAAATTCTTCGCAATAAAACATCTAATACTTGTACTAATTACAATGGTTCCAAATTTGACTAGTTGTGTAACGTGTTCTTTGAAATTAGGGCTGGAGTTCATTAACACATCGAAATCACGGCGAGCTACAAAGCAACCGATGTTGGCGTCTCTTCGTGAACACCTAGGTTTCTCCCATCTGCCGTAACAAGCGGCTGGGATCGACTCCACCAAAGGAATACCTTTCATAAGAACGTTAACAAAGAAACGCCTTCGCTAAAAGGCGAAATGATATGTAAAGTCCAGTCTTGACAAGTTTCTTGCAGCCATGTGCAAGGGGACTGGTGTCTAATAAGGCTGCGCTGGGCTCGGTGCATTATCATTATTATTATAATCCATCCGAAAGGCTGAAAAAGAAGACATAAATTAATTTCGAAAATGGTACAGTCACTTAAGCATTAAGGCACAGAGCAACAAGAGAGACTCAACACCTTAACACTTGTTATCTGCATTTGTTTTATCGGCTTTCTTATAAAAGGAAAGTTACTTTGCCGGAATAAATCACGCATCACTCCATAAGAATATTAGAAATTTGCCTCTTGGTTTAAATCTAATGCTCAAATACCCCAGCAACCCTACTCACGTACTCTATGGCTTCTTCGTTCGCTTGATGTGTGTCGCTTTCCGGGAGACGGCTGTTGCATTCAAATGTTGTCTCTGCTGTTTTCTCCTCAGTTCATTTCTAGCCCGACATCCAACGAGGCCTCGAGAGTTGCTCGTTGTAAGCGAATCGGCTACATACATAGTGCATGTTAGTCGAAACTCCATAGATGCATGAGCTTAAATAAAATGCTGTTGGAAGATGCACGAACAAGGCGAGTACGCCTACAAGGCACCATGCCGTGTCCTGCCGCGCTATTTTGCATTGATCGAGGGAGGAATTTACGTGTAAACAATGTTTTGTTACACAAATGTTCCTCTGTACTTATATCTATCGACCAGCAAATGCTTCTGTGCGAGAACTTTTTTTTAAAGCGAGGGTGTTGGCAAGCTAATGCATCTCAACACCATGACTGGCCCCCTTGTGGAATTGTTGACGATGTTCAACAGCCCCACCTTTCCCGGTATCGCTCAGCGCATTCCTTCAGTAAAGGCGGTAAGATGCGTACAAGACCCTGCGAGAACTGCTTCGGTAGAACCCAAGTTAAAGCGGAGTCTCACTCAGTTGTGTTATACTATTCAGTAACCCTCTATAAAATCTTAGCTCGGGCATACCGTTGCATTATTGCTTATCTTGCTGTGTACAGAGACTTACAAAGGAGGAGAACTTTGCATTTAGGAATATTTTTAATAGAAGTACGATTTTCATTAGTCGACGATAATAGTGAGAAGACCTTTTGTATACAGAGTCAAATTGAGTTCAGTCTTCACTCCCGAGTTCTTTGGAATATTCGACAGCGGACTATCGACCTCGTTTATGTCAAAGTAATTTGAGACCGCATTGATTTCTGACTTAACTACGCGTACACTCGAACTGGGAAGAGACACTGCGTGTTGATTAAACCCCTTTATCAACGTGCGACTCTAGCTACGAACTATTTTAGAACGCTGTCAACTTGAAATAGCATCATCTGATACTTCCCCGAAACAATTGAACTTCCATCAGGAACTGCCTCTTCAATTATCTTAGATGTATCTGCCTTGTGAAGTGCCTTCAGTATGTTTATCTTGAACATCACACATGGACAAGCCACCAGATTGGATGTTGCCATTGAGTGTACCGAGTTGCATTATTGACATCCGTACCACAATCAGTGAGTCAATTGGTAGATTCTCAAGAGACCACCTCGAGATTATTATGGAGTTTGAGACTATGGCTTAGTAACCTGTTCAACGAGTTAACATGATCGGTTGAATGTCTGTTGGCTTTGAAAAGGTTCTCGAAAGGTTTTTGACATATACACAGTTCAGCTGACCAGACTGGATTCTCCAACGGTAGACTGGATTCTCAGACGAGATTTAATCTCAACGCTTCCTCTATGGACAACCCCTCGAACTAACAGACTCTACTAGAAGCTGAAGAATACTTCGACACAAGGTGGCACTTCTCTCTTCAACGGCTGCGTTCATTCGACAGAATTGTGTTGTTGTGACTTTACCTTTTGTGACTCTGTCTCTTGTCGGCTTCTCAACAATAGAAATGGTCATCAATCGTGCGCCTCGTTATGAAGAAGCAGCGAGAATTCTATCATTGTGCATTGTAGCATTGTGTATCAATGCTGCAGTATCCAATACTCCCTTGTCGCTAGAATGGATTGACCAGTTTACGATTCTACGAGGCATCCGTCCTCAAGACGCAACCCTCCTCGTGCTTGGATCATATGTTGACGAGTTCAGTGGTGGCACAAAGGCCTACTTCAGTCAACGGGATTATCGGCATAGCGTTGTGTTTTGTCAGAGAATCGTAAAACTCGTCCAAATCCACGGAAAAAACAGAGTCGTCAGACAACATTTACAAATAGCGACAGCTGAAATAACTACGATGACTAGATCTCAATCACGGCCCCTAATCATCCTACTGTGTAGTGATTTTATCAACAGTCGCCACAACTTCAAATGGGATCATCTAGTACATGTTCGACAACATGTGCTCTTCGTTATAAATTCATTTCGAAGATCAGTGCACGAGCAGGATGTCTATGCATTAGTTAAACGGGAAGGAATAATCCACGATCATGTACTTGTGGACCATTTCCTGACTCAAAAGGTCCAGCCAATATCCAATGGAGGACCACGAACTGAACAGTTAACTTCCTTATTCGATACTCGACCACGATGGTACTTTAATAAGATACTCGGAGTACTAAATTTCGGTACAGCACCCGTAGTTGCGTACCTTTTCATGACACCACAGGACAATCGAAATCGAACGGTAAAACCAGTTATGATTTCACTAAGCATTACCCAGCGTATTCTGCCCACAAATTCATTTTACTGGAGCCATTCAGCGCACATAAAATGTCTGACCCCATTGGGCTTCGTTGAGCCTTCGGGATCTGCATTTCTGCAGTCCCTTGAGGCCTCTTTCTGTCTATTGCTGTTGTTTACTGTATCTGTGGTTGTTTCATTGGCCTCATATGGATTTACCCAGTATTGTAACTTGCTACAGGATCTCGTAGGCAGTACACTGATAGCGCATCCCGTGCACGTAGAGTCCATTATTGCAAATGGATATTACATAGTTCGAATACTACCACTCTATCTATTTGTCATCGCGTACCAAATCGTAATACTAAACGTCTACAAAAATCGAATTACTGCCGATTTTCTGGAACCGGACAATGACATTCTCGGCTACAGATACGGGACATCTTTTGTATTTACGCCGTTCGGGCACACGAAAGAGGAAATGCGGGATTTAGTGTTTCTTCAGATACTTAAGCGAAACTTGCTCTGCTCAAATCAAGCGGAGGCGATCAGTGTCAGCCTCATGATTCCACTTAAAAAGCGGCGAACTTCAAGAGGAGTCTCTAATAAGGTCCTTCATATAGACACTACGTTCTATTCCATTAATTCGATGGATTCGATGGATTAATTCGATGCCATATGCAAACATATGGCATCTTTGCTTTATTGCCAAAAACGTTACATCATGATCCCACATGGACAGTCAAGGGAGTCTCTATGATCTCAAACTCTCTTATTAAAACTCTCATTACACTTGAACGCTACCGCCTCTCGCTGAAGCATCGACCCAGTGAGAGTTGGCACGCTCATAGGGAGTTGATCGATTTACAGCAGGCACTCACTGATGAAAAGGATATTGCTGAGACTTTCAAAATGGATCACGCCATTAAAATAGTCGAAATTTGCTCATTTATTGTATTGGCAGGAATGATTAGCTTCTCTGTAGAGTTTTGCATTGGTCATGTTGTCAGCGAGCGTTTCAGGTCAATTTTTAGATTTAGACATTTCGTCTCTAATCTTATACTCTATTTAGCGCGTTCTATTATACACATGATCATGTTTGTGATACGATTACCCCTAAGAATATTAAGACGACGTAGTCATATCCTCGATTTATCTTGCTCCTCCTCTTCGTAGCTACCCATAGAAATGAGCCAAACTGGAGATTAATAGTACAAGTCGTTTTGTTCTGGGCCGCTACGTGGACAAGCTCATTATGGATAATGAATGCGTTAATTGAGTCAATATTACCTACAGGGTTGCTTCTCTCTAATATGTAACAATTTCATATGTGTTTCTGTTAAACTTGACCCAGGGTAACCATCACGAGATGTGAACGTTGTCTCTCTGTGTATGTCACCAGGTCGCGGGATTTGAACCTGCAGCTTTCTGCTTTTTACGGCCTGAGACTCCGCCGAGCTGACACCGAAAGAGAGTCGAATTTAGCCTTTGTGGGCCTAACGGTGTCTGTCTGTGGGTAGGCCTGCTCATCGTTGTGATGTAGCCTTTGTTAAGTGGACTAGAGAAGTGATTAGTGGCGGTAGCAGGTCGGCAAGCTAATTTAATGAGTAACTATAGTTCACAACTGTAGAAATGTGTACGACCATTAATCTTACATGTTACATTAGGTGTACATAATATATCTACATGTTCCTATATTTGCATTAAATCATGGCAGCGATTATAATTACCATAATTATGAAATGCAACAAAGTTCAACTCTTTAAATTTATTCGTCTAGTTTAACTCCTTCCCATCCCATGTAAGGCCAAAATTTAAGTTAATTCCCTGTGATCGTCTTCTCTGAATACTTATCCTTATTGCTATTATTATTAATCTTCCGACAAAAGTTCAATTTATTCAAACATACGCGATTACGTTACGCGATTACGCGATTACGCGATTACGTTACGCGATTTAAATCCGAGCGACTGCTTGATGAATATTTAATCGATTATAATAAATTTCTCTAGGAACTCTGCTCCAGTTGTTTATGTGTTGTACCTTAGTATAGGCTAGATCGCAGCTAAGTAGTTTTTTCTCACAGAATCATATTTTATTTTGTAGTATTTATAACAGTCCCGATTTTGTTGGGCGCTGATCCCTTTTTTTAGAGCGAAGCTCTTTAGTATACACACTTGATCATTCTGCATTGCAGTCATCGCAGTGGTTTGTACGGCTAAGTATCTGGTTGTAAGAAAGCCGGAGGCAGCAGGTGCGAGTTCCACGACCTGGTGAGAACATATATAATAAAATGATTTGAGCAATGTCAAACTGCAGTTCCCTTAATAAACCAATAAAAACCTTTACATACATTTAACATGCAGATTGTTACGTTGGTCAGAAAGCGAAGACCGAGGACGGACAGTTTTGTAGGGCGAGTCAGGACACAGAGTATAGGATATCAGGATACCCTCCACTCAGGAACAAGACAGGACAGGGCTATAGCCCATAGAGCACGGTTAAGCAGGTGGTCGATGCCATGATCGCGACAGCAGAAGGCTGAACCAACGGCGCGCGTTTCTTGGACGGAAGGATAAGGAAAAAGGAAGAATTAGAGAAGATAAGACACCGGGACCTAAGCGGCCGGCCGAGAGAGATTTCTTCTGAAACCGGACCGGTTATAGAGGACCAAGTTCAAATTAAAGGCACCCCCCCCCCTCCCGCGGGAGAAACTATAGACATACCGAGTAAGTGGTTCCACTCCTCTGGGCAAATAAAATAAAATTAAAAATTAGGTAAATTCCTTTTTAAAAAAAGAAAAGAAAGAAGAACACCTAGTGGGCAGGTCTTAGCTGAGTCAAGGATCTCACAAACAAGGTTTATGAGATTGGAACGCTGTTCCGGATATACCGGACATTCACTACATGTTTTCAAGCATCGAGACGGACCGACGTATAAACACTCTGCAACAATTCACGATCACCCTCAAGATGAAGCAAGCTGTCGCTATCAAGAGATCTTTCTTTCTGGACGGCTTGCAAAATGGATGACCCAAGGAGACAAGGCCAGAGTTAGACCAGTCCGTGGTATAAGATCACGTCCGGCGTTTGTATCGAATCTGGAAATGGTCGCGACTCGTGCAACCTGACTACGTAGCAGTAGCAGGGTCCACAGGGATAGGGCAGCCACATGTGGAGTCGCAACGAGAACTTCTGCATAATACCGTTTATATCGAACTTCATAAATTAGCACTTGGTACAATAGGAGGTTCATTGCATATGAAATATGCATATTATTCTACGATTTATACAATCGTCAAATGAAAGAACTATCTACTCGAACATGGCTTCTAGCGTTTCCAGCACTCAAATCCCTCTGGTTTGGACTACTACCAAAAACAACGTTTACCAGATAGGCAAACGTTGTTTTTGGTGGTAGTCCAAACAAAATTCTGTGCAAAGACACTGCTGAACTATTTTTTGAGATATCGTCAGTGCTAGACAAGGGAGTCGAACACCTAACTATTTCGTGTTTAACACCGAACACTTCCACAACATGGCGTGCCAACGGCATAAATATAGCGTCTCGTATATAAAAAAAATGCACATAAGTAGTACCGTTACCAGTACTGGGAGCTTGTAGGTTGAAACCTCTTGGTTTCAAATAATCACGACAACGCTCGAGGGTGGCATGCATTTGGGTACACAGGGTTGGTGCACACCAATGAATACAGTGGATACATTGGACCATTGGGAATCTCGTTCATTCATTCTTGGCGGTCACTAATTAGATGACGAGGCATTTGGCTAAATTCATTTTTGTTCTTCATCAATAGTCTTTCATATGTACATCGAACATTAATTATACATATTGCATTTTTGCCGAAAGCAGTACCGTGGACGTTCAATTTCGGGCTGTGGGTCAGCCCGGATAATTGATTATTTATTTGTTTTTGGCAATTGTCTATTACTTACTCTAAAGAAGAAGCAAATATGTTATAGTCGCCCGGCCAGTAAATCCCTAACGACCACTAGTAGGCCATACTTGCGTGATCTAAATGTATTATATATAGATAGTATTTCTAAACATATAAATATTTCGAACTCACTGTCCAGATTCCCTGTTGTTCGATAAAGTGTTTTTAAATCATTGGCACCGGTACTGATCCGGATCAGGCGGAAAAATTGACTTTACCTTCACCGATCTGCCCTTTGACTTTAGCTGACTTTCAGCTGTTCCCCTGTGTGACAGTGTTCAGCACTTAGGTGTTCCTATGAGACTTGCCATTATGCTAATGCACATCTTCTCCTGGATCATAACGCATGCCATTGAATGGTACCGACGTGGGGTTCACACGCAAGGTGAGAATGTTGAAATCACTGATGGCGTGTGTTTCTATCAGAGTGTTTGCTACGTGTGAGCCTGAGTGAGCTCTGCAATATTAGCACCAAGATAACCTATCATCTGCTTGCCACCTATGGGGTCACCAATCATTCTACTCTTAGCATTACTGTAGCTCTCAACAATTAACAGCCTATCACATTACGACCTCACGCAATTAGCTTCTCAGAATAGTTGTTGTTTGTGTTTATAAAAATTTAGTTGTCTTGTATGAAGGTCTCAAAAAAATTTTAATCTCAAGTGTGAGCCCGCTCGTACTCTATGGCTTCTTCGTTCGCTTGACGTGTGTCGGGTTCCGGGAGACGGCTGTTGCATTCAAATGTTGTCTCTGCTGTTTTCTCCTCAGTTCATGTCAAGCCCGACATCCAACGAGGCCTCGAGAGCTGCTAAAACTCGTTGTAAGCGAATCGGCTACATACATAGTGCATGTTAGTCGAAACTCCATGGTACGCCACCTCTTGAGGTGCGTATCACCAACTCACTTGAGTGCATGAGCTTGAATCAAATGCTGTTGGAAAATGCACGAACAAGGCGAGTACGCCTACAAGGCACCATGCCGTGTCCTGCCGCGCTATTTTGCATTGATCGAGGGAGGAATTTACGTGTATGTTTTGTTTCACAAATGTTCCTCTGTATTTATATCTATCGACCAGCAAGTGCTTCTGTGCGAGAACTTTTTTTTAAAGCGAGGGTGTTGGCACGCTAATGCATCTCAACACCATGACTGGCCCCCTTGTGGAAGTGTTGACGATGTTCAACAGCACCACCCTTCCCGGTATCGCTCAGCGCATTCCTTCAGTAAAGGCGGTAAGATGCGTACAAGACCCTGCGAGAACTGCCTCGGTAGAACCCAAGTTAAAGCGGAGTCTCACTCAGTTGTGCTATTCCAATCAGCAACCCTCTATAAAAAGGGATTCTAAGGGTGGGCGCGGGGGGGGGGGGGGGGGGGGGGGGGGCGGGGGGGGGGGGGGGGGGGGGGGGGGGGGGGGGGGGGGGGCGGGGGGGGGGGGGGGTGGGGGGTCGGGGGGGGGGGTGGCGGGGTGTGGGGGGTCGGGGGGGGTGCAGCGGGGGGGGTATGGGTGTTGCCCGGGGAACTTGTTTGGGGGTGTGGGTGTCTGGGGGGGTAGCGGGTCGGCGGGGTGGAGGACTGGGGCTTAGGGGGGAGGTGGCTTGGAGTGGGAGGGTTGGGGGGCGAGTGCTGTATATGTTGCTGTGCGGGTAGTGAGGGCGTGGGGAGGGGGGGGGGGGGGAGGTCTGGAGGTGAGCGGGGGGGGTGCGGGGAGAGGGGGGGGCGGGGGGGGGCAGGCGGTTGGGGTGGGGGGTATTGGGGGGCGGTTGGGATATGAGGGGGGGGGCTGGGGGGGGTTGGGTGAGTCGTGTGGGGGGGGGGGGTTTTGGGTCGGGTGGGTGTTGTTTGTGTTTCTCTGTCGTTGTCTTTGGGGGTGTGTGTCGCTTTGGGTTGTGGGGTGTGTGGCGTGGTGGGGGGGGGGGTGTGGGTGGGGGGCGTTGGGGGGGGGGTTGGGTCTGGGTGCGTGTTGTGTAATTGCTGTGTTGTTTTTGTTTGGTGTTTGGGGGGGTATTTGGTTGTTGATGTTCTAGTTTGTTGGTGGGGTGGGGTAGGTATGGCGGGGGAGGAGATGTACGGGAAAAGATATAGGATTATTACATGCGTATTGTTGATGCTCAATCGGTTTTCCGATATAGCGCCAATGCGATGGTTGCGAATCTATATTGTAAGTCTCTCTCCCTGCTTTTCTTCTCGTCTGTTCCTCTTCCCCACTCATCTTCCCATCTTCACCCTTCCCTTCTCTTATACCTGTTTTCTTCCCTTCCTCTTACCTGTCTTCTCTCAATTATCAGTATCTATAATACATCTATATCGCGTATAAATCTACTGGTGCGGATAAAAATAATTTTCAGTGCCCGTTTAATACTTACAGAATCACCCGTGGTTAGTTTCTGGTCTCCCCACCAATTTCCAACATGCAAACACATTCATATGACCGCTCGCCAACCCATTTCCATCTCCCAAATGCCAAACTTCCCCAAAAACCACTCCCCTCCGCAAAACCAACTACTCGCCTAATCACAATGAGACGGCAGACTAAGAAATCGGCGTCCACTAGAGTAACATCTTCACTCCCGAGTTCTTTGGAATATTCGACATCGGACTATCGACCTCGTTTATGTCAAAGTAACTTGAGACCGCATTGATTTCTGACTTAGCTACGCGTACACTCGAACTGGGAAGAGACACTGCGTGTTGATTAAACCCCTTTATCAACGTACGACTCTAGCTACGAACTATTTTAGAACGCTGTCAACTTGAAATAGCATCATCCGATACCTCCCGGAAACAATTGAACTTCCACCAGGAACTGCCTCTTCAATTATCTTAGATGTATCTGCTTTGTGAAGTGCCTTCAGTATGTTTATCTTGACCATCACACATGGACAAGCCACCAGATTGGATGTTGCCATTGAGTGTACCGAGTTGAATTATTGACATCCATACCGCAATCAGTGAGTCAATTGGTAGATTCTCAAGCGACCACCTCGAGATTATTATGGAGTTTGAGACTATGGCTTAGTAACCTGTTCAACGAGTTAACATGATCGGTTGAATGTCTGTTGGCTTTGAAAAGGTTCTCAAAAGGTTTTTGACATATACACAGTTTCGCTGACCGGTAGACTAGATTCGCAGACGAGATTTAGCCTCAACGCTTCCTCTATGGACAACCCCTCGAACTAACAGACTCTACTAGAAGCTGAAGA
>JABWDB010000117.1:0-83666 GCA_019614645.1 Stratiolaelaps scimitus
AGGCCAGTGCCAAGAGACGAGGAGGGCAGCGCGTAGAGCCAAGCTCCCGCATCAACATGATCGACCCCGCGGAGGCGAACTTTGTCAGCGGCGTGTCTCCAGGAAGGAATCACGCAGCCAAATCGAGAATAAATAGATCTTATTATTAAAATTACTGCCATGGGTACAGTGCCTTGGACGCGGAGTACCTTGAAAGAACAGCCAGAGTTAGTTGGTTCAGAACACCTAGGATACTACTCAGTATGAGGGACAAAATATAACGGCGTTCGTACGATTGTCAACGCCGGCATAGGACCTTTCCATCGTAGCAACCATGCATCATACAAACTAACACTACCGACAATTTAACTCGTATACCTTTAAAGTTCAACAGGCCGAATAACCTTTAATAACGAACGGAAGGTAATCTCTTCTGGAAGAATATGGGCGGTGAAACTTTGTGCATGAACTCTGAGATCTTATTTGAAAGGGTTTCAGCTGGCCTAAGTTGGTTATGAACTGTGTCCGAGTACACCTGTAGGGAACCAGATTAGCTCAGAGGGCATGGTGATTCTACGTATCTATATGTATAAGTGAGATGAATGAATATTTGTTTGTTCTTGTTACTTAACAGAATAGTAGAATATTAATTGTTTTTCCCGTCCGAAGCAACAGCAGCACTTCTTCGAGTTGACACATGTAACCGTGATAATTCCTAAGGGAAAGGGGGATCCCAATGACCCGAAGTCTTGGAGAGGAATTGCAAAAAAGAGCTGTATTTATAAGCTGCTCTCAAGTATCCTAGTCGGACGTCTATCCTAGTACCTAGAACATCGCGACGCTCTTCCGCCTGAGCAACACGGCTTCCGTACCGGCAGATCGATGATGACAGGTTGCAGGATACTCATCGACGATGTCAACAATACATTGAACCGCCCGAAGCAATACCTCTACGCAGTTTTCGTTGATTTTAAAGCCGCCTATGATTCGGGGTCCAGAAGCATAGTGCTCTCAAAGCTAGCATATCAAGGCGTGCATCTCAATGTACTAGGGCTACTGAAAGACATTCTACAGAAGAACATGGTACTTATAGACGATGAAGTCGTGGAAAGACACGGGGTGGAACAGACTACGGGGTTCGCCCAAGGGGATAACCTAAGTCCGTTGCTTTTTTCACTCCTCATCAGAGAGTTTCCATCATGTATTAAACGATGGCACCCGTCAGTGAGCCTGATTTTATACGCAGACGACCTCGTGATGTACTGCAGTAGTAGATTTCATCTCCAGCAAGCGCTGACAACCCTAAATAACTATGTCACCGACATCGGGCTTCAGATCAACAATGCTAAAGCTGTGGCAATGAGGTTTTGAAAAGGGGGAAGGCTTTGCGAGACGGACGCGTTCCGATTAGACCGAGAGCGACTGCAAATAGTTAATTCGTTTACATACCTTGGACTAACTATAACAGTCAAGTCATTCACCCCGCATGTTGAAGAACGAGCCAGGAAAGCGTTGATCGTAATACACACAATCGAGGGACCACAACTGTTATCGGTGGACACAGACCTCAAATTATTTAACCTGGAGATCTCGTCTATAGCTACATATGGAATCCAGATTGTCTGGGACAAACTCTCTTCCCGGGATCTGACCACCTTAGACAGAGTTAAACCGGCGTTCCTGAAATCGGTACTTGGATCGCACGCGACGGCCCGAAATCGAATTGTTTATCTGCTGACCGGCGCACCATCATTCGAAGAAGAAGTCCGCGAATCATTCAATCTCCCAGAAACAGAAAGTTATCGTACGTTCACTGACTGCCAAAATAAGAAGACGAATGAGGTGGACCCTTTATTTTCTATGACGCCGGCCATGACGGATGACACCTGGAAGCTTAGCGGCAGAGCAAACAGGCACCATATCACTAGGTTTGCCGTACACGGCTTCCACCACCCTGTATGTCAATCCGAGGATACCATGTCGCAAATGATCGTTGTAAATATAAATTTTGCGGAACTAAATGTTGTAGATATCATGCGGGCGAGTGCAATCAAATAAGATCACTGAACCATTTGATGAAATTGAATGTAGATAATAACAACAACGACCGAACTCTCGCCATAGCGACTGGCAAAAGCACATTGTAACAATATTTATAAACTTATCACACAGTTTGTAAAATAGGTATATTATAATACTACACAACTCGTGTGAATAAAAGAAAGATATGCTACATGTAACCGTTGGATATATAATGTGTGATGAACAGTTCTCTTGTCGCGCCTTTTTATTCTTAACTAACTTAATAATGAATGGGAAATATTCGCACAGGTTTGTATTAAAGTCGATTATTCGCAAATGGCAATTTTGATTGTGAATATAAACGCTAATAATCAAACTCCGAAAAGTAAACACACAAAGTAATATAATTTTATATACCTTGAAGATAATTCCTTCTCCTCCGAAAACCAGTTCGACTTTCACCAAAGGTACGGCACTGACCTTGCTCTGAGATCGATTTATTGCCCTGAGATATTCGCATCAAGTTGTTAGACACCCTCAATTTTGACGAATGCGGTTAGTTTTGGGCCCGTGGATCTTTAACATATACCTGAGTTCTATTTGAATGCAAGCTGAGCACTACACGCCTGCTCCTATGTTTTCGATTAGACATCGAGACAGCGAGCGAGCCTGATGGATGTATGTCATTAAATAAACTTGACTTGGATTTAAAAATGCACAATTCGTCGCCGTTGTATACAGCCACCGAAGAACGATATCATCATTCATTCTATTATAGTTCCCCCGGGCAGGACTATTGAAAACGTAGGCAAATAATAGAAATAACAATGACAGAAAATAAATAGGCGGACGTGGAACAGTGGCCCAACTTGGAGCATTCTGAACTACACTGTTTATTGATTCCGTGGAAGTGTTACCTTTTTTTGTACAGGAGGAAATTTTCTTCAAATGCACGAACACCTCCCGAGAGGTTCTACTACCCATAGAAGGCAGGCCGATCCACTGCAGGGTTGACGTGGATCACATAACGCCTCGACCTGCTAAAACCATCCTCTGCTTAGAATCTATCGCTTCCTGAAAACTAGGTATAATCTAACGTAGCAAATACGTACCTGCAAATACCATCTACCGCATGAACACAGCCACGTGCACGTATCGTATCGTTCATTCTGGCCACTCCTTATTATAATACGATTGGAAAATCAGAGGGCCAAGAGGGTGGCAATATTGTTCAGCCTCTTGACCCGGCTGTGAGACAAATTAAAAACTGATTTATTCAAACATAAAATAATTAGGAATTAGTTCTAGGGAATATTTGGGGGGGATTAGTTGGGGACCTGGACCAAGGCCGACATTGTCTCACCTCGAGGAAGGTGATGGCATTGCCTCTCAGCACAGCGAGGGATAGGCGTTGCAGAAGGAAAGATCCTGCGCGCTTGTCCCCGGTGGCGTGGATCAGCTTATGGTAGACCCCTTAGAAAAGATCCCTTCTTAGAAAAATGCTTCCCGAGAGAACGCAACTGGCAGTTCGACCCGTACAAAAAATGGATATCGATGGTGTGGTATGTGAGGTTGAGAAGTCCGTGGGTAGCGTTGCCCGACGATAGCTGTGTTCCTCCAAGCTGGCTACCACGAATGTACGGAGTTTGAGAAGGACAGGTACATTAGCAAAGTGGAGAGCTTTTCGGGAAGACTCATCACTTCCTGGCCTGGATTCCCCACTTCGGCGCCGACTGCAAAGCAGCCAATGATTCCCTCGCGAAGTAATCAGCTCAGGAAAACACCAACTTCGCTGTTCTCCCTTTTTCCATATCCCAGCGCCCCTTCGGCGAGAGTGGAAGGTACAGCTACGAGGGTGCAGTGGCTAAGACAATCGCATATAACATCGCAAGGAAAATAAATAATTTTTAGGCTTGAAGATAGTAAAAGTCAAAAACAGGTCCACCATTCCAGCCCGCACCTCCAAGACAGTACAGCCAGCTCCGAACGGACAGCCGCGGATTCGATTTACCACGCTTCTTTCTACTCGGTTCATTGCCCTGCATAGAAAAGCAGCGGCCCGGGACATCCCAATGGAGGGGTCCCGGTATTTTAAAATCATCGTTTAGGGGACCTTACGCCGTGCCTGGTCGACAACAACTTCGTCACCCGGGTTTAGGAGCGTACGGTCCACAGAAACTGCCTGCAAGATCTCATGGAGGATATCAAAGCGACATTGTCGGTGCCGGGTAACCCAATGTATGCAGTGTTTGTCGATTTCAAGGCCGGCTTCGACTTAGCGCCCAGGGATAAGGTCCTGCGGACGCTAGGTGACGCAGGTGTTTCTAAGAACGTCCTCAGCCTCCTCGGAGCCATTCTTCAAGAACAGAATCACCATAGACGACGGAGTGCCTGAACTCACAAGCGGGCCCAAATTAGCAAACCGGTCATGCAATACAAATTGAAGGTGGAAAATAATTCTGCAACTCTGCAATGTCTAGTACTGTTTTTTTTTCATTATACTCATTGTCCCAGCTGTTATATACTATCAACACTGGTGAATAAAAACATATATTGTATTGATTGGAACATTGGCAGGTAATACTCGACAATTATAGTTCGGTGGAACAGACACGTGACACTTGTGGAAACATTCTGTACTGCGCCCCGTAAATTTCTTCCCAGGAAATATATCAAACACCCGTTGCTCTGAGCTGCCCTATGTGTATGCGCCTGTATAGGCTGACTGCCTGATTAATTGCCAATAGAAGATCTCATCTCCAGCTTTCAGCCGCGCCGCAACCCTTCCAACAATAGGATTCAACTTAGATGACTCGGACAAGCGCAATCGTCGATGGGAAACTCGGGATTCATTGGGATGTGGGAGCGAAAGATGGCAGATATCGACCCGGGCCTTTTTACGATACGGCTGCGATGACTAACAATAAATGGGGAGAGCACTCAAAACGAACCGACACATTGTTATCTGTAGCACATGAGCGATACCACGAGCCCAACTTGGAACTGCTTATATAGATATTGCTTATGATGTTTACGCCAGACATCACTCTGCAGAATGCACTCGACCATCTCCACTTATTCAGCTGGTCCACCAATAATCCTAAACAAGTGTATTCGTAAAAGCGTACGTGCCCTGTTTATACGATCTGATCCCCCAAATTTTTACCGTCTTCACTTGTCTACCATTTTACTAGGTACGTAAGTAGGCTTGTCTAACACAATTCCCGCGACATTGCAAAGGAGAAAAACTGCATGTTTATTATAAAATAAAGCACTGCCGGTGCTTTCAGCGTTCGTCTAGCTGATTCTAGCGACTGTCGTATTTGTTGCTGGGGGAGCCCGAAACTGCTTGACCAGCACCCTCAGCACCAACGTTACCGCCAAACACACCTTGCACTACAGGTAGTAACCGCTTTACGAGATTCGGAACCTTTTGGAGCAAGCCATCAATGCCTCCGTTGGATTGACCGTCTGACGCTGATGCTTGTGATGAAGAGGGTCAGAAACAAGTGCCGAAATTAGACTACAGATACAAGTAGAGTGTACTTATCTCGATGGAAGGCTATCGGGAAGCTCCCTACTCAACATTTGGCTACAAAGCCTGACCGCAGAAAAGGAATGAGTGTTGTAAAACCTAGATCGCCCGGCCCGGAAGTCGACCTGTTGGGGAATCATATGAGACGTTACTGGCCTCACCACTAGCCTCGCTCTGGGCGTTAGCCATCACAGCGAACATCGCCACGAGGAAGAGACCGAGAATCGTAGAGGCGCGCTTCATAATCAACCGTAACTAGAGAAGCTATCGAAATCGCTAAGCCGATTGGGTAAGTGATGATCCGATTGTCTCGACGAGGTCATAGGACACTTCTATTTACGATCGCTAGAGCATATCCTGCTTACAGTCCTTTTAGTCCCTTCGTTTTCACAATATCATAAGCTACGCCCAACGGACGACCATCAGACGCCATCGAGTGCACAAGTGCAGTATTCTGAGAGCATGCGTCGGAGTTATTGGCAACATCGGGAAAATTCGACCGAATGATTCCGTATGTCATTTGTAGACGTCATAAGCAATAATAGCAATTATCATTAATATTAGCCAGAGTCGGAAATATTGTGTGCATAATAGGGTAAGATGGAATTGTTAGAACAACCAGTGCTTCGAATTGTGACAATGCGACAAATTTTTCGGGGACAATTCGTATTTCATATTAGGTAAAAATAAAGCACAGTGGCCTGTATTAACTAACAACAGTGGAGTATGAGTCTGTTTTTCTAAGGTAAATATATATATATATTATATATTATAAGCATGGGAATTGATATAAAATATTACTCACTGTTAGCATGATTCGGGGTGTGAACTACGACGAGGAACGTCGCTACCAGGAAGACGTTTAGAGCTACCATGACGAATGTCATAATGAATTCTACTTTGGAAAGCTGACGAAAGTCCTAAGCTGAATTGAGTTCGATTGACATAGCGGCTTTTTATTGGATACCTGTACTAATATGAAAAGCCCTGTCACATGTTTTTCTCGAGATTCCTTCCTTTGTTCAAAATAAATAACTAGCTAGGAGGAGATGTCGAATGCAATTGTACCAGGGTTATTGTCCGTGGCACGACTACCAAATTTCTTTATAAATACAATTAGTGTAAATGCGGGAATATTCTCTGCGGGAAAGTTCGTGCTTATAAGAGTATAATCATTAAGTTGGGTCAATAACCTATGTCTCCTATCGTGTGAAAGTCTGGGATAGAGGATTGGATAGAGGATTAATGACATATGATCGAGGCGATTTCTATCAGAGCGTCTAATACCGCTGGTTTACGACAGGAAGGAATATAGGTTATGATTCACTAAACTGGTTCACTTCCAAATGGTAAACCTTCTGCAACACTAATACATTGGTAATCGTTTAATGGTCATTTCATGTTACTTGCAACACATTGCCTTTGTGTCGAAGTGGTAGCCCGAGATGTTGTATATGCAATCGAATTGAGATACAAATATAGCCACAGATAACGTGTTCACGGGCGATTGTGAAGCATCAGGAAATTCAGAATATTAGAATCTAACGATCGAGTGCTCATATTTTCGCAGTATATTGATGATGTGGCAAAGCTCATCGGCATTCAATGACATTTAGTGAAGAGGATCGTGTATGTGGTTCTTGCATATTGTGATAACATTGTACCCCACGATCTTCTCCACGAGCTCGTGATACAACGTCCAAACTCCTGCGCAAATCACTGTGTAATGTTACAGCACGATTGGATAACGATAATGCCAACTATTCCCAGAACGTATCGACTATATTGTAAGCACACGATGAGCTTTTGCTCTGTCTTGTATTCAAGGCTAATCAAAATACTGGTTTTGTTTTTATTCGTAGACACCATCAACAAATGCAACCTAAAAATGTCATGGGTAGTTTGGGTAGTTCGATCAACAATTCAATTCCTGGCGCTAATCAACGTTAGCTCTAACGTGAACTTAGAGATCATTATGCCAATTCGAGCTAATTAGGCTGACGATTAGATTACTTCTTGGCACGTTTCCTGACGTACGGGACGGGTATCCTTACGTGCGTCCCCTCCTTTGCTGACCAGTGGAACCAGATGATCTCAGCAAAAAACACGAGAACGCAGAGCAAAAGTGCGACTAGATGCGATTCGAATGAGAACTGAACGTTAGCGAAAGTGAGGGTGTTGATCTCAATCGAACGCTTCGTGCTTGCTAAGCAGTTAAGCGAACCAGGATGCATCTCCATCTCGGTCACATATGGCACAGCCATTTCTCTCGAGGTCCTGATGCTGCGGTCAAACTTCTCGATCAGCTCGGGATCGATGTGAGGAGCTGTAAAGAAACACATCAAGACGTGAAACCTCACGATCGTAGCTGATTCCAGATGCATCTGTATGTGTAAAACCTAGGTGACGTCCGCCCTTATCATTACCTAAGATTACTGCTTAGACATTCGATATGCGCTATATCTCAAGGACTGTTTTGGAGCCAAGGAGTATATGTACATATGCACGAAATTTTACCAATTTCACATTCGACATGCGACCTACCTGATCATGTTCTCAGAGAGATATTTTACCACTATAGTGTTTATATGAATAGAGAAAAAGAAATGCGTCCCATTCAACCCGCGCTATCGAAGTATGGAAAATCTCGACGAATTCTCAATTTTTTATCTTTCTTAATTATCTACCTCCTTCTATCACCACTACGTAACAACAATGATTCCCTCAACCCACCACGTTTGTAAACGAGGTTGACTGTGGCACGAAGTGCGAAGTCGGATGAAGCCGTCAGTGACGTATTTTAATTCATTCACAAAGCGCAAGTGCTCACTACCTATTTGCAGACATACATATCCGGCTAATCACACAATTTCGTCTCAGCCACGCATCGCTTGAGTGTTGCAACATTGGGCCCTCTCGATTGTGTTACCCCTTGTTTCAATGGCTCTATACAATCGCGGCCTATAGCGCTTGTAGCACTCTCCACGGCGGAGTGCGAATAAGCACACCCATCCATTTCTAACGACAAAGGAAAGACACGACCTTACCTATTCCCATTGACGGGAACAGTTTGGGTATGCCTTCTGATGACACATGGAAGAACTGGTCTTTCGTTGTTCCACAGTAGACACTACTCAAGTGATAGATCGTAACCTCCTCGCCGATAATGACGGCGCGACCTGCAAACAATTCTTCCATCGACGATTCCTCATAGATCGTTGCGCTCGTTTTTCCGATGCCCTCATCCATAGATGTCATCAGTTGATCCTCAAATTCACCTGCTGCTGAGACCATAATGATCATGGCTGGAGAATCATCTGGATAGATCAACTGAAAGTGTCGCCCCAAAACGAGGACACGTCTTGTGTAATACAATACAATAGGCTGAACATCGATTGGGTTGACCGTTAGCCTGTTTGCCTGCTAAGGTCATAACGCGCGTGCGTCGGTCTCGGTAGCCTCAACACCTCTGTGACTTTCTTTGCTGCGAGCTTTGGGCCGGTGATCAGTTGTGTCGTTTCGCTGGTCCACCATTCAAATCTAAACAACTGAATTGTGCACAGCTTGTATGGTAATACAGGAACTCAGATGAGTATTTTATGTGTTGTGATATCAAATGATTTTCTGGTTTAATGAGCTTTCTTGCCGGCCACTTCCCCTGTGCGATAGACCGCACACCTTGCTATTGAGTGTGTTAGGTGAACTCACCTTGTGGGTGTGCCGGTGGTGATAGAGGTCATCGTAATTGTTTATTCGGAGTGTCGGAGAGCGGACCACTGAGTTGGCTTTTAGTTCCCCAGAGAAGTAGGTCATTAAAACGAGAGTGGTGAGAATCCATGCACCACCGACAATACGAGTCGATACCGTCATAAACCTAGATGTGAGAGATAGGATTCAAATCGCAATTCATTTATTAACGGAACTGCAGTTTCACAATAAAGTTTACCAGTAGTAAAAAAAAACATTTGTTGGGCTGGTTCCCAGCTCTACCCCCTACGTGATACGCCTCAGCTCTGAACATTGGGATATTAGTACGCTGACATTACTGGGCCATGTCTGCGTTGTTTTCAACCTTGTGCGACAAGGTTGAAAACAACGTAGTTTTTCTGTTTTCCAGCAACAACAACAACCTGGTGCGACCAGGCAAGAACCCACAGATAGATAAAGACGATAAAGAAATCTAAGTATTCGCCAACGCGCCTAGCAGGATTCGAACCCAAGTCATATGTCTCTCCTGTTTAGCAACCCAGGACGCTCACTACTAGATCATGTACGGGTCTTCCCGCATCCGTCTTACAAAGCAACTCAAAGGACGTTAAATGTTGGCTGAGATGAGCTCGGTTACCAGTTGAAACCTGAAGAACTGTCTATATATTCTTTGCTACACATACTATGAGGAAAGTTGTGATACGAATTAGTTAGATTGCTTAAATGGACAAGCTTCCATGGTACCGCTCCGGGTTACCCAATAGCCATTCTGTAATATTTACGATCTATATTGACAACACAATGCATGAGCAGATCATGCTGCCATTACGAGTGCTTGACTGACAACCTTCTCACTGTTTATCTGCCGCTGTGACATCGAGTGATCACTTATTTCTCTTTGTCTCTATGCTTTAGCTTCGAAGCATCTCGAAGTTTAGGAACGATGCACCTCACAACATGTATCATCAATTTGACGTTGTACTTCGCCACTTCATTTTCTCAATTGAACGCCACCGACATCCCGGTGAACAGTGTGGCGTTCGAGATTTGTCCCCTTGTTCGAGACGGTCCCCGCAGTGGGGGCCCTCGCCCCCACTGCGGGGACCTTATTGGGGGGATCGTATTTGCTGGAATCAGCCAGCATGAATAATTACAAAAATCAGCCAGCATGAATTATACAAATATTACTACAATTACTATCTTAACACATGTTATACTCGTTATAACGTGTTGATCACCTGTTTTTAGTGGATTCCTGCAGCAGTGTTTGTATCATGATAAGAATGTTGTTCGAGATTACGGTAAAGCTAAATGTCAGTCGGTTGATTAGTAGATCTTCGACAATGCAGAGCAGAGTCAGGATTAGGATGCAGCTGCCGAGAAAAATCCACGTTTCCACGTCGAACGCCTTGACATAGGGCGTCGAACGGGTCTCGAAGGTTTTTTGCATGCCTGCATGTTACACGACAAATAGGACACGATATGAACTCCATTTATGCGCTGCTCATTGTTATGGTAAAACCGTGCCAATGGCTACGTCGATTAAACCTGCTGAAATAATGTCGACATATAAAATTTTCAATCGGCCGGATGCATTGTTGAATGATTTTGTCTTTCAAGAGAACTTCAGCGGAAGAGTGCATTTGTTTGCCAACCTTTGCGGAAAACTCTCCAAATCAATTCATCCTAAGACGTGTTCTGATATACATATATATGTATATATATATGTATATGTAGATCAGAACATATACATATATATATGTAGATCAGAACACGTCTTAGGATGAATTGATATATGTATATATAGATTTCTTACAATTACTTGAATAATTATAGTTATGGTGCAATGTGATTCGAAATGAATTGAGCTTTAATTAATTAATGAAACCTGGAGCCTTTCACATGATATTTCATCCCAGCTGATTTTGCCGTACCACCTGCAGCTTCTTTTAAATAATATAATATAATGGATGGCCATGAGCATTCATATTCTGAGTTAAACAGATAACTTACCCTGCCACATGGCGAGGTTCATCTCGCCGATGACCGGAGTCATGTGAAGATACTTCATCGTGAGTTCGTTGGGAATCCAAGGGCCTATCGCTATGTCCGCGTATTTATGCCAAATCTGTCACATTCAAAATGGCACACAAATAGTTTTAATATAATTATTGTATGATTATAGTTTAGTCGACATTGTATGCAATCAAATAACCCGAAATTGTCCTATGTGCCACCTGACTACCAGACTAAATACACGACAGTCTATAACTTTCGTATACTTAAATGTGTGCTAAGATCTACTGGCTGGTAAACATGTCTGAAATGATTAACGCTCACCCAATTCACGACGAAATGATGTCAACAAAATAGCATAATATATATATATATATATATCTGTCAGGTGTCTGTATCACTAATAACGCCTGCGGGGCGTGGTTCATGGTTAGATTCAAATATAATAATAACATTTATCTTGTGCTGTGCTTGTGCTAGTTAACTGTCTGGTTAGTTAGTCAGTTAGTTAGTTAACATCCACTTAGGCGCACTGCTTCCCGGCTGCTCTTGGATATACCTTGATAAAAAATATTATAGTATTATAAATACATCCTCCGTTTACACTCACATGAGACGATTGGTATGGACTGCATAGCACTATATGGACAACACAGCGGTATCTTATATCTTGTATTTATCTTCAAGTATCCGCATATGGATCATGTTCTGGCTAATCCACCCACATACATGTCTACTCATATGTATGGACATATCCGATGCCTTGGTGTGTTCAATACAGAACACTCTGAAACCTTGGACATATCGAAAAACTTTGCATAGCATGTCATCATGCTGCGTCCTACCATGGCAAGCTGCCCGTCCAGTTGTTCAGGATCCGGATCCGGTATTCCATACTGTCCGTCGAGGGTCGGTACAGCCTCATACGTCATATTCAAATATGCCGTGATGTTCCCGATAAGCGACCCTAGGTTGCCGTGCAGCTTTAGCCATCCTGTAGCCGAATCCGTGTACGGCGTGATCCATGGGAATGACTGCAGACGCATCAGGATTAGTAGAGCAGAACATTGTTATTCGCATGATGCCTTCATCATTCCTAGTGCTAATATTAACACAGGGTGTAGCAGAATACGAAAAAGCGCCTTTTTCCCCACTCAGGGCATACTCAGTCGCCGTCGTTCCTTAAGGCATGATCTGATACTATGTCAGTGAAAAGACACTAACGGCAATTCGAGAAGTTAATCGCAATCACTTACCACCATTGGATATGTCACGCGTAAATGTTTGCCATCCCAGCGACCCATTGGCAGTTACCGCTGCTTGCGTATAATACAGTAGTTCCGTCAATTAGTGACAATGCTGTAAGCAATATTCTAAATTAACCATTCATTCACTAAATCATCATTGGTTTACACTGATTGCCTGCAAAAGCTACAAGAAAATCCATAAACGGTGAAATCGTCAGGTATCGTTAGTGCCATGTATCGTTCGCTAAACATGGTATACTTAGAAGGATGGTCCGAAATCTTCCCAGTTGCTAAAGAGCTACACTCGATCACACGCCTCACTCGCAAGCTTCACTGGATCAGACTGATTACAAAAAAAAACTCTTATGACCATATACGGCATCTTTCGACCCACCCGATCTCTCTGTATCACTCCCTCTTCCTCTCTCAAACAAACGAACCCTTTAATTACCACGTCTAAAACACACTTGGTGATAGCGTGCTTTGAGAGTGTAGACGCCTAACTTGATTCTGTTGCCCCTTGCTAAAGCAATATATTTGTAGTTGTTTCAATACGACAGCTCATATATATATATATATATATATATATCCATTAATTATTCACTGTATAATATTGTCAACGAGTATTCGTGTTCTAGGTGTTAGCCCAAATATGAAGCGAACGACGCGAATTGCTCGTAGTTCTGTCTACGTGTTTACACTGTCCGAAATCCAAGATGTATAGTGGGAATGATATTTAGATAAGCAGGCCATCTATCACATACTATCATTACGACGTACGTATGTTAAAAATCATTAGGTACGTTAAATACGTATTTAGTTAGATACCATTATGTCCCCTTGCATTCAAACATATTAATTCGGTTCTTCCACAATTAGATGGACACTGTGTATACTCAAGCGGTTATTAAAATCGCCAATAGTGGATGAGATGATGTAATAGATGTAATACAAAGCGGAGCGACTACCCTCCCTCGATCGGTTTGGCCTCAGTACTTAAACGCGTCGCAGTAGATAGGGATGACTGCAGAGCGTTTCGTTACGATTCCCGTTATTAGGGAAGAGATTAGATCACTTGAAATGAGTCCGGTAGATGAAAGATGTCTTGCCCTGTGTAGCTTACATTAGAATGAAGAATATCGGCGAGCACAAGGAATAGTCCTAATGAATTCGGGACGGAACTTAGATATCGCGGCAGCAAATATCGGTATCGTAATAGCTCCGAGTGGCAGTGGCTTGTATTATTGAAATTTTACCATCATTATAAAACAGCGCCACACTAAATATTAGCAGCTCGACAGACTTAGCTCGAAAGTAAAAGGCCATAGGTCATATTACGGAGATTGAGCCAACAGCGGAGACATTGAAAACCCTGTCTCACAGTTGCGACTAATGTGCAGGCAATTATATGAATTCACACCAAAATAGTGATATTCCCTAAATAGTTATTCTTGATTTCAGCAGACGCGACAACTAATGAGAATACGTACTTTTGAAATTGTATAAATCGGGGACGTGTATTTATTTAAGTTACTCTCACATGAAAACGCCTGAGCAATCATCGATCACTATCAATGTTATCACTCAAGAGCACAAAATCTTTCCTTCCAATTTCTATAACACACCATAGGTGAAAGCTAGTATTTTCCAAACAAAAAATATATTAGAGCTATTTCCGAAAAATCAAAGTGAGCTGGGAAAACAGCATACAACCCTATCGAAACAAAACGATCAGAATCCACCTCGGAGGACAACACGGTTAATATACGGCGGGATCCAGCTGGAGCAACTCTATTCAACAATATCAAAAGTATCAGTTACTCCAAAACGGAGCATTTACTTGTGTCTATATTAGACAGAGCACAGAACAGAAGCATCTCTCTCGATTTTGTCTACAATTAACTTGTTTGTAGTGTTTCATTGTGAGTCCGCTCGACTCGAATCGGCTCTGTGCGAATCAATACATCGGGCCGCGATGGCGTGCCACGGCCGTGCCCCTAATATTGGGGTAAGTGGTAAAATGTTGCTTGACAAAGTGTTGGTTGGCTGCGACCGCGACTGGTAGCTTCTTGGCAAGGTTGTACAGTTGCTGTGCTGATGACGCTGGATTATCTTCCTGCTGAAATGACCTATATAAGATTTCATGTTTTCATTACTTGGTTTTATTTATAATTTTACAGATGTTTTCTATTAGCAGATGGAGTTAGATCATGTGGACTGGTTCTATAACATTTTGCTTTAACTCTTTGATGTCAGCGTGGCGCAGCCAGTGGAGGCTGATACATCGATATACAATATAGTAGATATTATCACTAATATCTAGATAGATAGATATGTGCCATTCATATACATTAATTCTTTTGCCTAGAGGTATTACTTTGTTTTTTTTACTAGTTTTTGTTTACTTTGTTCTTACTACTAGTTTTTGTTTAGGACGACGCCAAAAAGCCTAACGTTAATGGCCTAGTTCGTGTAAAAAATGCAAGCGAGTTTACCTATCGATATCTGTAACAGTTGGGTTCGTAAATAGTGAATGCATATCTGGGGGGGAGTAGGCTCATAGTCAGGAACGAGGAAACAGGCTGGGATGAAAATATGTTATAATAACTAGCTGTACAATTCAAGCAATTCCCTCGATTTCAAGCCTGCCTTTTCCTGTGGGTACGCTTATAGTCTAACTGCGAACTGTAACCTTGTGATTTGCCCCACCCTGGATCACCCTAGAGGGGTCTTCACTTACAGCTGCTACGAAAAACGCATTTGAGTAATTGATAGCATGTTAAAAATAATACAGTCGTACTGATCGAATCTAAACATAAATGTTTATTTTGTTGAACTTTTGTAATGGCCATTGCCTTATTATACCGTCTACCATTATAAAAATATTACATTTCTATAATATCGTTTATATAATGGTGCCTCTATGTCTAATCTCATGTTGAACACTCATTTATATAGCTTTTTTTTCATAGTACTGCTTATATGATAGAATACATTATCGGAGTTGTTTTAGCGCCGAACTCTCCTTCCTGACCAATGTTCCAAGGCAATTTCCAGTACTAGCACAAATATACACAGCGACAGAGCTGTTACATGAGACACGAATGAAAATTCGACATCGGCAAATGTCAACGCGTTTAGCCCGACAGCACGCCTAGTACCGGCCAGGCAGCTAAGCGTCCCGGGATGTAGTTCGATGTCAGTCACGTATGGGACGGCCATCGCCTGGGAGACCAAGACGAAACGATCGAACGCCTCCATCAGCTCAGGATCGACGTGGGCAGCTGCAATCAAGACGCGTCAATGGGAGCCAATTTGAAAACAAACCACTAGTTTGGGATTCGATATCGACCCCCCCCCGCCCGCCGCTCATATCGAGCAGCGATGTATACAGCAGACTATTAGCACAACAAACAGGTAAACGAGTATACTGCTATTATATATTCAGTTCGGCCGACGATAAATGGTACATTTAGGTGATCCTCCAAATACAATTTCGATGATTGACTATGAACCATGCTCGTCAGCTTTACGCGCATCATTACAAGCTTTACGTGATGATAGTGATAATGCATTTACAGCAATACTACAACGTCAGCCGTCTATCAAAGTTCACTATACATTCACCTGTCATTATATCAGCTTTATAGGCATAAATGAGATTGAGATAGTGGACCTTACTAATATTGCATACGTGATTGTCCGTTGTCGCATCGTACACTGACCGCTTACCCAGCCCTATCGAACCGTAAAACCTCCCAACTCCTTCGGTGGACAGATGAAACAGCTGCTTTGTGCTTCGGCAGAAACGACTCGTCAAGTGGTACGCACTCCGAACCTCGCCAATAATAACGGCTCGTGCGTCCAACATCTCTTGTAACACTCTCGGGCCGTAGATTTCGTTGCTTGGAACTCCTTCGCCTTCATTCATGGCCACACGCAATCGCTCCCCGGATGGGCCCGACGCAGCCATGAGTAGCAGAGTAATCGGGGCATTCGAAGGGTAAATCAGCTGGAAATCGTCAAATGTTCTAGTACAGCCACCAAGCAAACGACTATGTGAAGATTTCACTTGACCACAGCCAGATTAAAAGAAGCTGTTTTTGAACAACACGCCAACAAGTCAACGTACCTTGTGCGTGTGCCGGTTCCTGTAGATGTCGTCGTAGTTGTTGATTCGGAGCGTCGGCGAGCGGACAACCGAGTGCGCCTTGAGTTCTCCGGACAAATAGGTCATTAAGACGTATGTAGATAACGTCCACGTGCCTCCAACGATTCGGCTCGATGTCGTGTTAAATCTGCCGCTCGTACAACGAACATACGTTACGAAGTTGCAGAAAAAGCACAATCTACCTAGAGCTGTCCATTGTTGTGCGCGCAAGTACACGTATGAACGAGCTGAAATTCAGTGGTCGCCAATCCCGAGCATGGATGGAGCATTAGCACACATTCGTGACACACTGGGTATAAAAACGCCTCAGGACGGTTGGCGACCACCGGTAGACGAATGAAACGGTTCGTGTGCAACCCTGATTTCGATTTGGCTGACACAGTCAGAGTCCTTTAAAGTCTATTTGCGGACGTGATTGGGACAGAAATAGCGGACTCTCACCTGCTCATAAAAGTGATAACCAAGTATACAGTTTAATCGAACGAATCCAATAGGTTGCACAGATACATACAGGCGGATAAAGGGTCGGAGCACTGAGCGGCGAAGTACGCCAGATTATTCAACTACCGAGTGACGTCAGTTCCTTCCGAGACCTAGGACCCGATTCTCCGTGTGATGAAATCTTCATAGAGAATGATTCCAGCGAGGCGAAAGCAGGCGAACAAAATTGGATCACTCAAGGCGGATTCGGCTCCTGCACATTATGACAACGCAGTCGAGCACATTATTGGCTCATGAGAGCATGCACAGCCTGTTCCACACACGTATGCATATACACCTGGAGCTTGCGTATGTATGTATTTGCCAACACAATAGTTCTACAGCCATACAATGCCGAATGCAGGCCCCGGATACTCTGCGCAATTCATTTTAGTGACAAACTTTACACAGCTTGACAAACTCTACACTCTACACATATGGTCCCTCGCTACTGGACGTTCACTGGCGACGTTGTTCATTCATGATTTACATGCGGGGTTCGGTCTTCACCGAAGATCGTAATTTGGTGAAGTTTGGTACTAAAATGCAACAAATGGCATATTCGCCATCGGTTAAATGTGACATAGTTAAAAAAATAAAAAATGAAATACCTCTACGACCTGTATGTGGTGGCCTCCTGCAGCAGTGTTTGCACCATCATAAAAACGTTATTTGAGACGACGGTGACACTAAGCCCCTTGCGGTTGATCAGGAGATCTATCACGAGGCAAAACAACGATAGGACGATGATAGAAATTGCGAGATTCGTCCACGTCTCCCCGTCGAAGGCCTTCACATAGGATGTAGCACGTGTCTCGAACAACCTTCGCACGCCTGCTCACAGGATGAGCACGATGAAAAAGAAGACAACAACAGCAAGGATATCAGCATCAGCAGCAGCCGCAGCAGCAATAATAACAACAACAATAATATTATATTTTAAATAATTGAATATCATAAGTAATTTATGTATAAATTTTCGCATTATTTTAGCTAAGTGCGTTGACCGCGAGTTCAAGGGCGCTACTCACTCTGCCAGATAACAGCGCTCGCATCAGTGACCGTGGGTGTCAGGTGTATGTACTTTATGACGTTTTCATCTTGTAGCCAGGGCCCTAATGGTATGTCTACCTCGCCTCGCCAGGCCTGCATGAAAAGAGACGTTGTATTAAAATAGCGTTTCTACTCCGAACTGAGCGAACTGCGTTCAAATGTATTCGACAATTTCTACGATTTATGTGCAAGCTCTCTCGTGGGCGACTCTGAATGGACACATTCAGATGATATGAATTATGGCAACGTTTTTATCCTCGATCGATGCGTTCCTCCGAAATTGTTTAGATGCTCCTCCAAGTTAATGACCTAAGAGTATACATATCATTTACTCTGTGTCTTTCACGTCATACGAGTATATATCGGCCTGTAAGCCTATCTCAAAAATCTATGCAAATTATAGCTTCATTTAGCTCCACTGAGGATCCATCATCAGTTCAGAACAATAAGAATCAATTTCAGAGTTAAGTGGAGGTATTTCCAATCATACCATGCCGAGAGCCCCGTTGAGTTTTTCCGGATCTGGATCTGGTACGCCGTACTGCCCGTCGACTGTTGGCATGGCTTCATACGTCATGTTCAGAGCTTGCGTGATATTGCCGACCAGAGAGCCAAGAATCCCGTGTACTTTAAGTACGCCAGTGGTTGAATCCGTATACGGGGTCATCCACGGAAAAGCCTTGAAGAACAGTTGGGATGAAAAAGTCAAAATTTGAAACGATGTTTACAGGGCAATATAATGGCATAATTCAACCCTCCTTTTCTTACATACTTTATTTAGGTCTTTTAGACGTTTTTAAGCCACAATTCCAAAGGAGAGGGTTACCCTTCAAAAAATCGAATCCTTCAAAAAATCTTGTCATTGGTTGCAATGAATGTGTTTCAAGTATTCGTGCTTTGATGAACACGAAGATCGACTATTCCTATTTGCGAATTTCCAGTGTACAACTTGATCTGCGCCACCTGGACGGTGACCACCTCGTACGTATATTTTTTGACAAGTACGCTATTGACTTACCACCATCGGATACACCAGCCGCAAATGCTTTCCATCCCAGCGGCCCATGACCTCTGCCGAGCGCTTCTTCAGTGACCGACCTGTTGGGTATGAGTCACCGTATGGTGCTCAACGAGCTCAAGTTAGCAAGCGATCTAATATATTTCGAAAATGCATACACTATCGACGTTGTTATAGGCGGGAGAGTGGACCTGTGCTGGCTTCGGTGAACGTGATGTTATTATATTCCCCGTACAAACCCTAAGACACTTTCAAGCATAAGAAGAACTTCACTTGTACCTGAATAAGAACTTGGTTATCATTGGTCACGATGACGTCGATTCACTAATTCACCGTAAGGATAATGCTGATAAAACTCAGTTCGAATTAGAACTGGAATCTCGGTGTCAATATGCATAGCCGTCAGACTATGCACATGGATTCACAGGTTGAACAACTTTCCCAAAGCCGAACACATACAAAAACCAGTAACGTGATGACAAATAGCACATTTGCTCAGTGAATAGAGTTCTACGTGCCAGGGTCTATGTTTTAGATGGGTTTGGCGCTGAAACATATATAAACGCCAGCCGTCGTACTAAGCCGGTGCGTTCTGCTTGAAATGTCTTCTCGACATGTCGGAGTTGAACATAGTTCTCTACACATACCCCTCAGTCTATGTACGTGTGCAATGTATGGTATGGAAATGGGAACGGCCAGACAAAATCTAGTGCAGTTCAACATGCTGCATAATACCCGCCCGCCCATTCAACGTATACTGCCTCGTGTCAGCTTGCCAACAGAAATACATAAATGATTGTTAAGTTTCTCTGGCTGTAACAAAACGAGGTAGCAGATGACAACTCAACATGAGTGGTTCAATAAAAACGGTGTAAACGATTGCTTACGTAAGCAGCAAGGGACAAAATAAACGTCAAGATATACAATACATCGATGGGAGATTATCAGTTAATGTAACGCTATGTAGAGCTCGCTACATACTTAGAATGATGATCCTATGACTTCCGAGTCGCTAATGAGCTACACCAGGTAACCTGCCTCACTCGCAAGCTTTAGTAGCTCGGACTGACTGTAAAATACACGTCTCATGACCCATACGATCTCCTGTGTGTCTCTTTTTCTCAAGCGAACGAAGCCTATGATTACTTCAGCAAAACCCCGCTTAATGAACGCCAAACCTCATTCTGCGGCTTCTGTAAATATGACAAATGTGTGTATAATATGTTTGTACGACAAACGTATCAATTAATTATTTTATTCCATCATATTGTCAACAAGTATAAGTGTTCTAGGTGTTAGTTCAACACCAATTGAATAGCCCGAATGATCCTTAAATCTGTCTGTTTGCTTACGTTGGCCGAAATCTTTCGCCTCCGACATGTATAGTGGGAATGATGTTCATCTTCGCAGACAGTATATCATATACCATCATTAAGACTTGTTTACCTACAATTCGCTCGCTTGCATTCGAACATATTAATTTGGTTCTACCGAAATGATACATATATTGCTTTATATATGCACACCCCAATTTGACTGACGTTATGTATATTCAATTAATTATTAAGATCTCTAAGCACTCTGGGCAAGTTCCTCATGGAAACTCTCATAACGCCTATGGAATTCTGCAGCTGTTTCGCCCTTTCCTTAACAAAACGTCGAACTATCTTAATAGTGCCTCCCCCGGAGATTCGGAGACGTGTCTCTTCTTGCTTCCCGTTGTACCCGACATAAGGTGTGAGAGTGTGAGCGTATCGATATGATCTGCCTTAAGTCCCGTATAGTCTTTGGCAGTCTCTTCTATCGTCCCACTTCCCGGCTGTGCCCCGTCGATTGGCTTCGTCCGAGGACGGAGCGGAGACAACTCGCCAAAGATGGCAGTTAAGATGGCGCCCACTGGAAATGCAGTCGTCGCTACCTGGTAAACCAAAATGGCTACAGAGGCTAGTAAAATCACTACCAAGAGAAAAACTTGTACCCCCTCAAATGCGATTCGTTGACTTTATGTTGATACCTTAACTATTGGGGTTTTTTTTCCTGACCCTGGAGGTGTTAGTATTTAGGGCATGGTTCGTAACTATTTTCGTATTCGCACTTCCGTAGCTATTAGTTCATGATCAATGAAGAGATACAAGTCGAAGTAGCGACCCTCCCTCGTTTTTTGGTCTTAACACTTAAATAACATACGTCGCACTAGATAAGGACACACCCTAGATAAATCGACCGTTAGTGGGAAAAGTGCCAGATCGCAGGTTCGAATCATTCGGTGGCCTCAGAGAGGTGTGGATATTCCTTCCGAGATTTCTCGTTGCAATGCCACAATACAGCAAAATGCCGTAAAATGTCTGATGCTAGAAGTGTTGGGGGCCAGCCACAAACGAAGGTCTACAACTGATTGACGCATTTGAGATCACGACGAGATCCATGACCTCTCCTATCCTGTAAACTGCACCGCTGGAAAGACTCATAAATTTCAAGGCGACCCCGCTACCCGCCCCGGACGACGTTATTAAAAAAATTACTCGATAAAAAATTCAATAAAACCACTGGAGCATTGTTTTCCATCAACTTTGAATACAGCATTTATTTCCATAATGATATTGTATATTGTCAAGAAATTGTCGACTATTCTATGTGCTTATGTGCTTTTATAGTTAAACCAATTCATTACACAGAAGATATTAATACTGATAATATTTCGCTTGTATCTCAGACATACAGACCCCCAATACGGCAGCAAGCCGCCACAGGAGACGATGTCCGCTTTCTCATCGTTGGCTTATTGCATCTAGGTTCGTTTCTTGTCGACCAGCGATACCAGCCGAGCTCCAGCAGTAGCACCAATATGCAAAGCGAAACCGCTACCAGATGAGATTCGAATGAAAACTGGACGTCAGCGAATGTGAGGGTCTCCACGTCGGCGAGCTTTGAGCCTCTAGCATTCGCCACGCAGCTTAGCGTGCCGGGATATAACTCGACATCAGCAACATATTTCACACCCATTGCTTGTGAGATTAAGATGAAACGATCGAACGTCTTCATCAGCTCGGGATCAAGGTGGCGAGCTGCAAGCGAAGCAAGACCAGACCAAGTTAAGTAGTAGAATCAGTGATCAGTTCAATGTGCTCAATTCAATCAATGCGATGCGTCACTGGTTGATCTGTACCCGATATTTTATCCAACTTATTAGCTTATCTAAGTTCCGGCCATGTGTACCTGGCACTCTCGTGTTCAATAATGACTCTGTTTGATAATAGCAAGATTTTGGAACGAGCTTCGCTGTGCTCGACGCTGAACGGGATAACGAAATGTTCATGTTGGCCCGCCTTTTCGAGTTAATCAGTGTCGTATACTTTGAGCTATTTTGACTTCTGTTATGAAATAGAAAGCTGCAGAATTCGCTCGGATAGTTGGAGGAAGCTCTTCTAATTTTGTAGAGTCTAGGGGCTACTTGATGGGGGACTCTCGCGCTCGCAGTTCCAAAACAATACGCCTGTGAAGTTGGATAAGATAGAAATTTTCAGTCCAACAAACACTGTTTATAGAACAACGCCGATTGCACGAATACAAAAACTCATACGAATATGACCAAATTTTCACCAGGAATTTCTCTATAATCCAAGTGTAGGCAGAGGTCTGTTCCGCCATGCCCTTCTCAGATCAAACACCTAATTGAGCAAAACTAGGCCAAATGTCAACTTGCCTGATTGCAAAAGTGTTGGATTCAATTAGATAAAAAAAAGCGATTCATTGTGATGTGCCAGCCTGCTAGAATGTACACACCACGTCAAGAAGTGCGCTATCATTTTGACGCACCCTCAAAACGACAATTTCCGATATCAAATGTCTACATCTGAGTTAGATAGCCAAATATTCGTGGGATGTTCTTGAAATGTGATATATTCGAATGACTGAGAACGAAATTGCGGTGCTACTTACGGTTGAGAAAAAAAATCAGAAACATGGTGGTGGGCTCTCTTTTTAACGCGGTGTGTATCACTAGAAGTAACCCTACAGCCGCAATACTGCAAAGTACGCCAACTTAGCTATATGCTAGTCGTGCCTATTTTAATAGGTGGCAAACGTTTTTTTTACGTAGTTTATAGATATTTGAAATAGTTCATAGATATTTCAAATGTTCGATCAAACATGTATACCTACTTTTGTCCTCGGATTATGTCTTCGGTCTCAAAGGCGCTTAGCTGAACAGATAACTGCGCGCGTCGGGGTATTGAGAAATATATCGCTCTGTCACATTTATGTGGGTACATGTTTCCGCGGTGGACCTGTGCATTTCTGTATCAAGACCCGCCAAATTCTTCTGTATTGAAAAAGCACATGTGTGAAAGCTGCAACTACCCTTTAGGACTATATTCGGCAAAATCTATCTGCGATTATCCGGAACGATTAGTTCGAAGTTTCCTCCAAATGACGAACGAAACATGGACGATTAGCTTGCCCATACTGGCTCTGCGTAGTTGGCACTACAATAGTTCGTCATACGAATAATAGTGTTGTTGCAATGTCGATAACATTATACCCAGAAAGCTCTGATACGCAAATAATCGAATATAAAAACCCGATAATAACGCAATACCTAACAACACAAAATCACGTATAAAGGAACAAGCCACTATTTTGTCACTCCGAAAAGGTATTTCCCTACCTAACCCGATTGATCCGCGAAATTTTGTTATGCCTTCGGTTGACAAATGGAAGAACCTTTTGGTACTTTTGCAGTACCCACTCGTCAAATGATAGGCACTGCGTTCTTCACCAAGGATAACAGCTCGGCCATCGACCATCTCGCCCAGTATTCGTGAGCCATAAACAACGGGACTGGTCACTCCTTGGCCTGCAGCCAAAGCCATGTGCAAGCTTCGTCCTAAGGGACCTCCCGTAGCGAGCATTTGAAGGGTGAGCGGCGAATCCTGCGGGTAGTATAACTGCAGGTACAAATAGGCGTAAGTGGTATACGTTAGAAAGATCGTTTGAATGAACAATAATGTAGTGATACGATACATGTATTATTGACCCACTGGTGTCCCAATGTTGCTACACTGTATTAACATTATCATTAAATTACGTTGTTAATCACTATTATTAAATTAAGTTGAAAGTACACCCTCCGGAGAACCGTTACACGCGCCGAGGCTGGGCGCGTTGTGTGAAACTTTTCAACGTCCCAACTGCAAATTTCGTAGACGCACCTTACGCAGATGGCGGAAATTGTAGAGGTCGTGGTAGTTGTTAATTCGGAGTGTCGGCGAGCGCACGACCGAATTTGCTTTCAATTCGCCAGAGAAGTAGGTCATAAGAACGTATGTGGTGAGAATCCACGCACCTCCGACGATGCGGGTTGTCACCGTGTTGAATCTGTTACCTCCGGTAGAGACAGCAAAAACGTGACATTTCGTAACCGTACGTGGCTGATCGTCTGTTCACGACTCTCTCTATATATGAGCTACGTGGATGGCGGAGATAGCGGGATCGAGTTGCCACAGGATTGGTGTCTACGATGCAAAAGCTACTTAATGTTAATAAGGTTTTGTTCAAAATAACGCAACTCTACTTATCTACAGGTTTTTTGGTGTACTTGATTACACGGAAACCGTTCTGCTGTTAAATCATTATAATCATCTACGATTACCCCGTCTTTCTTTGATAATAAGTAAATAAATGACCAAGTGGAATATTTGATAATTACAGTCCTGTTCCCACGTCGACACATTTCATCTCACCGTCGTTCCACAATCCTGCCGAACAATGTTATATGGTTGTAAATTTGTTATATATTTCAAATTAATAGCCTGAATATAGCTAGCTGTCTAACCTGTTCTTGCTGGACTCCTGCAGAAGTGTTTGCATCATGATGAGAAAGTTGTTCGCGACGACGGGCACAGTGAACTCCATTCGGTTAATTAATAAGTCTTCCACAAGGCATAGCAGAGACAGCACCACGGTGCAGATGGCCAGGAACATCCACGTGTCTGTGTCGAACGCTTTCACATACGGCGTTGGACGAGTATCAAACGTTTTTCCCACACCTGTGCATCAGGCTCCACATGCGTTAATTTCTGCTTCCCAAATACCCATATCATGCTTGTGAATGATAGTTGTGGTCACTAATAATCTGCAAACTTGGGTTAACACAATTTTACGGCACATCTACGATGAGTTGTATCCCTTATATACGGTACAGTCAGTACGGCGAGTGCGACTCTATATGTCAATAGCGCAGTGGTTCCGCAATCATAGCAAAATACCCTAGTCCTGGTTATGTCACGGTCATAGTATCTGGACTGAGTGGCGGCGTGGAAATGTAGACGTTGTTAGAGCCGCTGTTCCAGCCACGATACCAACGAACAGCGGGTGTTGGATTACTAAAATATACAGTACTTGAACGTCTGGTTAAAAGTGCCGTGCTGGAGCAACGGGGTGCGTGCACTACAACGGGCAACCTGGTGCCACAACCACAACCATCTAGAACAGAAGTCCGTCGTTAGGCGGGGCTCCTGAGCTATGATCGGGATTATTAGAGCTCACCAAACCGTGACCCCCATGGCCAACCATTGTCAATTTCAATACACCCTCTGCAGAGAATCTTATTATGTGGTTCAGTGGGCCTAGACAATTTTGAAATTTGAATTCACCTCTGTCGAAAATGTTCGACCTCCTAGAAGCTCTATGGCGATATTATAACGTCCACTGGCTCCCCGAAGTCGACAGTTCGCGATAGTATTCATTCCTAGGCCGTTTCCGAGCCATCTAAGAAAGGCTGGTACAGGTTAATTGAGGTTCGATTCTTGGGTTTGATTAAGAGCCATAATTACGTTTTGTATGGGAATCACATATTCCGCGAAACGGTTCACGCGATCCCTTCCATGCATGTAACGACGTAATTAATACAATTAATCGCTTCACTATTAGGGTCTATGGAAGCTACCTTAGATTTATGGGAGAAGTAGAACAGGAAAAATCTCTTGCATTATCTGGATTATATTGTGCTCATAAGTTTGAAACTTACTCATAAGCCGGAAATACTGTGGGACGACACCCTATTCATATGAGCTAAACGTCTGAAGTTTATGTGCTATGAAAACTACCATAACATAATCGGAGCACAGTCTATCACAGGGTCACTATATTGTACAAGTGAGTCCGCATCCGAACAGCAGCAGTAGAAACAAAGGCAAAGGAATCGGTATACATCAAGTTCTGTTAGCGTAAAGGATAGAAGAAAAAAATCGAACACCCCCACCTACCCCGTTTAAGAGCAAAATTATTACGGTTGTTTGTGAGCTGAACTCGCTCATTGTACAATATCGAGTATTATGATGTAGAGTGGATGAAACATGCTTGAGACATGATTCATTTGACATGATTGACATGATTCATTTGACATGACGGGCCGAATCGCATGTGGCGTCAACACTTCATAAATCATGATTGTGCGTCTTTAAATATCGAATAATTAGAGCAGCAGTGGGGGAATACATTTTTGAGAAATGGACCGAACATATTTGGGGAAAAAATTGGTTCCAATCGGTGAAGCCGCTGACAATACGGCGTTAGTGGGTGTTTCTCCGCTTAGAGATATCCTACCTTGCTCAAAACGAATAGTTCCGATATCAATGCATTTAAATATTGTGCTATTTTTACTTTGTTACACACTATGCCAGATAACGATGGAGCCATCGGCGACCACCGGGGTGGTGTGTATATGCTTGAAAACATGCTCGTCCGGAAACCACGGTCCGAGGGCGATGTCAACCTCCCCGCGCCAAGCCTGAAGAAGTAAGCACAGAGTCAAAATAGACCAGATACTTGAGCGTATCTATTTGTACAATAGTACAGGTACGAATATACAATATTTCAACACCCTTCTGTGACATCTGCTGCAAGTGAGCATCTAGCTTAATACTGACATGATGCATTATATAATTATAAGGCTTAAATCATAGCTAAAAATAAATACTTGAAAAAAAAGAAATTACAATAAATACTTCTAGACAATGTTCATTTGTGCGTTGTAATTGCAAGCCAATTTATGAGCTTAGTGGCAAAATAGACATCGTCTTACTGATACCCAGTTCGCACACAAATTTCGATTAGTCAAATATATTTCCTTATCTGCTATCTATTACCTGAATAGCAAAATATGTATATATTTAGCACGTCATTAACAGCGGCTTGAATGTTGAACAAGTACTTCCAAATGATAATTGCAGTCATACCATGCCGAGAGCCCCGTTGAGCTTCTCCGGATCTGGATCTGGTTTTCCATACTCTCCGTCCACCGTGGGCATAGCTTCGTAGGTCATATTCAACGTTTGGGTGATGTTGCCGACCAGGGACCCAAGCATCCCATGCACCTTAAGCAATCCACTTTTGGGGTCTCTGTACGCTATCATCCACGGGAAAGACTTACGAGAAAAGTTAAAACAAAACAAGACAACTTGTGACTTTCGGTTAGTAGCAGCGCTTGCTAAACACATACACACACGGTATCCTCTAATACTAAAAAACATCTGAAAATTGTTCCACTGGATTGTATGATATTCTGAATGATTCCTTCATTCGGTATAAACATGGGATGTACTCAAGAATATCATCTACCTTCACAGGTCCCGATTTGTGTATATATATATATCGACATATTTTTTTATATGTATAAATAGGGACGTAGCCAAACCTGGTCGGTTTCTTACCCGAGGTATCACTTGCAAACGTACCATGTGTCACATAGATATTATATCACATATATATCTATATCTATACATATATATATTATTTATATATATTCAACGAGTGAGTTCGCAATTCATTTTTCGCTATCTTGTTTATAATATTTCTTTAGCAAACCAAGCATAAGATAGCTAGAAATTTTGAGACATTCTACCTACATGAGCAGATGCAAGCTCGGCAAAAAATGTAAGCCCTCAGTACAAGATTTGAACTCGGATACTCAAATGTGCAATGTCTGATGTGGAGCTAAACCATGATGATAAACCATGACCTCATGAAAATTCTCAAAGGGTTGTAAGTTGTACGAGGGGGAGAGAAGATGTGCGGGACGTTTCGGACAGGCTGCAGACGGGAAGATTGTACGATAGAGAATTGAATAGAGGTCAACGACGCCGCTACTCGAGAAACAAGAGAACACTAGCTTAGAACGTGTCCTGCCACTCTGGCGCGTGAAGCATACGTGAAGGTTACCAATATGCCCGCTGAGTCGGGCGGTCTTCTGAAGGTCACGCGCTCATATTTCGACGAAGTGCAATTTGATTATAAGGGAAAATTGTATTGACTCACCACCATTGGATATACGAGCCGTAGGTGCATGCCGTCCCAGCGTCCCATATTGTCGTCTCGTCCTGGCAACGAAATAAATTGAATTGCTTGGAACCGGTCACCTTCAGCTTCGACGGCAGTAACCTGCGGTGCGCTGTAATTTTCGTGTCGTCAGGCGGAATTCCTCATTATTCGCCTTTGACAAAATTTTGTTGGTGCGTGCGATCGCGTCTCAGCTCACTTCAAAGTTGCTCTACATACGAACTAGCAATAAACCAACTATCCTTGGTTCTGCCATGAGACTATACCTGGAGAAATACAACTTAGAATGATGAGAAATAAGTCAAGCACATATCTTTTAATGGTTTCGAGCGAGGTCGGTGGAACGACGAGTGCGTGACTATTGAGAGACACGCGCAGTTCCCTTAACGAGTACATGATAGAGCACGTTCCATGGCCGCCGGGTGTAGACGGGGCGAATTTGAAACGACGGTTGGCGTTTGGATTTAATTTCTTGCCATAACAGGTCAATTAAGAGGACAATTAACCAGTCCCAATGCGACAGAATGACATATTGACATACGGTGTGCAAACTGTGAGTTCGAAGGCGGATGCATGCCCGTAAAATGTCCTAGCTTATATATGTCCAAAATGGAGTTCAATCACAAATAGGCTGAGGATAAACAGGGCCTGTATGATCGACAAACGAGCACATCTGATGGATGAATGAATGGCTATATCTTACATCATAATATAATATTGCCATTTTGACGAAATGAGGTACATGAAGTGCAGGGAAAGGTGCACTATCACCCGTTCATCATTTTGACCTCATGGACGCTGACTCATTTGATACTCAGAAGTTAGCCATCTTACCACGAGGCTACTTTAAGGCACTGGGAGTGCAGGCGGTAAGACTAATGTATCAAAAGCTATGAACGAGCTAAGGTCAGTACTATACTATGGACGGACTAAAGCACGCTTGTTCTGCTGTTTAACTGAATCATTGGCTGGAACGAAAAATCACTGCCTGAAACCAACCATTCTCTCGGACATACGCCAGGTTTTATTCCCTCTCTGTTCAGCACCAATTTTTATAATATGGTTAGGACAGACAGAGTCAGATCAGCTCGAAACTCGTATACCAATCGACAATTGTCGCCCGTCAAAATCCGCCGCAATATTTGCGATTAATTAACACCGGCCATTTCAACTCGCAGCAGAATCATTTGAGAATTTCTGACAGCACTTACAGTTGATCAAGTAGATAGCATCTACGCTGAACGAAGTCTATCATAGGCCCCGAAAAAGTATACCACATATATCACTATAATCACCACACAAAACACATTCTTGCAATATACCAACTGAGTTCTTTGAATCAGTGAGAAATAAGGTAAAGGTTTATATTGATTTAGTACAGAAACTGCAATTTTTACAATGTTTAATTAAATTCTCTTATACGTCACCAGGTCGCGGGATTCGAACCTGCGATCTTGTACTGTTGTTTGAATTCTCAAGGGAACGCTGCATTGGAGACATACTAAACAATGCGAGACATTACAGCTTTATTGTTTGCAAGTCAAGGTTGTGCTGGGAGCTAGAAGTTCGTTAAAAATTAGAAGTTACTTAACCACGAAAGTGCTTACTTTTGTTGTTTTTTTTGTATCCGTGAGAGCTTTGCTTTGAGTTTTGGTATGATACACGCACTTTAACGATGCCTTGGAGACTACTTAAAACCTTCGCAGAAGTGCTTAAGGTGCTTGTAAAATTTCTGTGATTCAAACCTTGTCGTACATATAAACATGAAGTAGCGTTGGCAAACAAATCAGTTTTTACGCATTAGCTTGATAACGAATTGCCCATATATTTTTAACTTTGAAAAAATAAGAATATGCAACCCTCCAATTTATTTGGTGTTAGCATCCTCTTTTGTGAGACATAAATGTTTTACTGGCTAGCAATTTAAACATGGTCAGTTACACCCACTTCAATAACCGATTGGAAACCCACCCATCTCAGTCATTATTTGCAAACCAGTAACTTTACTTCATGGCTACAAATCCACCAACTCTGATTCATGTCTATAAACCCACCAATCCTAATTCAAGGTTGCAAACCAACAAACGTTGACGAAATTATTAATATGAGTTTACATATATCTCGCTGCCATTTGCACGCGTTACCCCAGTAGCGCAATGCCACAGCTGCCTGCGATTCTCTCACACAGGCTGCCGCCAGCTGACGATCGATAGCTAGACCCACAGGAGGGTGAGGGAAGCACGTTGCGATATTTAGCCTAGGCTTTTCCTCCTCAGGCAAACCCGGCAGCTCCGTGCTTGACGCGGTCCATCCTCTCCCATTGTGGTCCCGCTGTGACACCGGTTGTAAACACACTCGAAAGCTACACTCAATTCATTCTACCTGCCGCTAAGGCTCACAATTCAACGACAGGGCCGGCAAGGGAGTGCGCTAATATACACTGGACGAGGACTCGACGGAGCAGGCTGTCAGCCCTTAATGAGTTGCCATCTGGCGACGTGAAAACTCATCTTTCTTTGTTGTTCACGTTGTCGAATTTCTACGTTCGACCTTCCTCTGTGAAGTTGTGCCAACGACGTCAGGTAATTGCCCGGTTTTTAGATACTACAATTCGTGTAGACGTTTACAAAGCCAGCGAAAATCACCATTGATTGAGTTGCTTTGTTATTGCACAGATTAGAAGTTTAGCCGATACGGCAAGTGCGCGTTCCTAAATGTGTACGACTTACTTGTTTGATTGAGGCTGTTTTGCACTTTTGGGTACGGCTGGGCCCTAGCCCCTGTCCCATCACATATATCCCGGCATTTGTTCGTATTTTAGCGCCACTATGAGAAATGTCAGGAAGGGAAAATCGACACCGCTTTGAGGCCACGGCATAGTTATCCAAGTTGTGTCCCACAGTGTTAAAGCGTCGCCGCCTCTGTCATCACGGGCAGTCAATGGAAACCGGTACTCTGCTCGATCACAACTACATATTCGATTGTAGCCAACTTACCCGTACAAAGTCGTGAACGTTTACCCAAATGCTCCACTCCAATCGAGACAAAGAGAGACCACCACTCAGTATGTTCTTACGAACCATACGATAATGTCGTATGTGTTAAAAAGCAGCAACGTGAATCAACATCAGCACAACTTGAGTAGATATTTGAAAATATGCACAGTTGGCTGGAACCCGTGCTGGGTATACGCCTCTTTGCGTATACAGGACCATTCTAATTCCGTTATTTGCGTTAGTGTAAACGTTTCGTGGTTATATTTCGATATAATGCGGTGTATCACATCCCATGATACAATAGGCAATGTGTCTTTTACTTTTAGCAAATACTCAAATATCTAGTAGTATAGCTGTGTAGATATTATGCCTGCTCGTTCCTTCTGTACATAACACGTATTATTACTTGAACTTATTCTGTTTTTACGTAGAACCATTTCTAAGAATTTTGTACTATATCCCCAAACATGCACTCTTAAACATAGACTTCATAACTTCGAAGAGCTTCAACGGGTGTCAAACTATGAATAGGTATTCGAATCGTTTAAGTATCAACCGCCTATTTCATTTATAGTGTTATATTATACCTCATTATGTGCATCCCATTCTAATTGCTTGAATCCATCAACCTGAATTGCCTGTCCGTGATTTCATCTAGTATTCAACTTATGTTCTGACATTTTCCTTGCAAAATTGACATATTCTCCTCTTTACTAAGACGATACAATTACTTCTTTTGTAGCCAATTGTGGATCTCTCCACTTATTAGCTATTGCTAGCTTGCTCTCAGTGAATTCAGCGCGATTATCTGACAAGAAAGATTTGATAAGATTACAACCAGACGATTTCGAAGCAATCCCAAACGATATGATTCCCTTTTATATGAGGGGAGTGGAGCATGGCAACCGTCATTCAACACTTAGTCCCTCTATTAAGTGCCCTGTTCGTGGTAGGTATTGGACTGTCCACTAAATGACAATTTCGCACTCGAAAGATCCACCATTAATCAAGCCAAAGATCCAAGGTAAATTTTACCTTGAAAGTCGTACAACTAAATATGCCTAATCCCCATAGCCTAGTCACATCTAGCGTTGAGCATGATTTCATGAGTGCTAGTCTTTTCAAATAGGTTGCGTATGTACTTATATAATGAAGTAAGCATATTAAAAGTATATGACGTATTTTACACTTTTGTATTACATAAGAGATAAAACAACTAACAAGCAAAGAAATATAGTGTTAAATTGACAGGAAGATTCAAGTGGGCCAAAATCCACCGAAAACACACTGCGATATTGTATTACCCAGTCATCCTGTACACCTCGGATTTGTATGTATTTTCACATATTTCTCGCATATTCGCACTTACGCCATGATTTCTGCCAGCAGTTTACGTGCATCACAGAAGCATTACACAGAGTGTTGACCTTCTATATAGAATAGTTTTCGTTTACATAACTGACTTGTCTTTTTTGTTTTAGGTAACATCCAGGATGGCCGCGCCCAGTGATAAGTGTTTGGCGATCTTCTATCAGCGCGGCAGGTTGCAGATATTGGATCAGCTTTTACTACCCGAAGAAAGCAGGATCGTGCCCATCGAAACTACGAAAGATGCTTGGAAGGCAATACGAACTATGCAGGTATCTTGTTATTTTTCAAATGTGAACTGATGTATAAGTTATGATGAAATAGAATAATTATCGTAGTAATGTTATTTAGATGGACGATTAGAATATCGAATTCAATCGTTCGTTATACATTTGCCATGATAACGATTCTACAAACGAGATGCTTAGTAGTTGATATGGTACTGGCCGTTGAATAGAGTTCATATTTAGCAAAAATGAACAGCTGCAACATTTGTTACTGTTCTATATATTCACACTTGTTTTCGAGAAGAGGAAATTTTCTTCAAACGCACGGACACCACCAGAGCCACTAGAAGCTGCATAAAAAGAGTGGGCCGATCCAGTGCAGGGCTGAGATGGATGACACAGCGCCTCTGCCAGCTAAAACCATCCTCTGCTGAGAGTCGACCTCTTTCCTAGATTCGATTCGCTTTTAAACTGAACACGTACTGTTGCATATATTGCTTACTGAATTTAATAAAAAAAATTTGAAACACTGCCGTTTAATCTGTCTCTGAAATTATTTGTTTTTTTTTTATCGAGAACAGCTTTGCGATGGTCAAGACATATGTTTAAATTAGCCTTCTAGAATACCAGGACATCTGTAAATTTAACCAGTAATTGGCGACTGATAATCGTTTACTATCCGGTAGGCGCGCGGTGCTCCGGCCATTGCCATTGTGGGCATCTTGTGTGTAGCAGTGGAATTGGACCGTTTGCCGAGCGTCGACAAAAATGAGATCCACGAAGCGATTTCCAAATGGCTTGAGTATTTGGTTTCCAGCAGACCGACCGCTGTCAACATGAGCAACGCTGCTAAGGAATTCAAGGTTAGGTTTCGTACGCCGTCGTACCAAGAACTCAACCTAGACGAATGACATTCTGTCATAAAATACTCGAGATAGTTAAATCATGGGGATATGTAGTAAGAAATTATAATAGATACACAAGAGTCGATGCGTTAATTTTACGGGCAATGTACATTTGAACGTTTTCGCTACTTCGGTATGACAAATGCTTCGTTGAATCCCACAATTCATCGACGACTAATTGAGTAGTAAATATATAATACACAATAGTATTCGTGACCACTGCTCGACTCTAACCGTTTCCCGTCGATGTGTGTCCCTCTAAAAAACATAATTTACCTCAGGTGCTGAGTGCTCACCTATTGGAGGACCCGTCAGTAGACGGACAAACTCACAAGCTTCGTATAATTGAAGCAGCTGAAGAAATGTTTCGAAAAGATGTACAGACAAACAAAGATATTGGAAAGCAAGGCGCGAAACATATCCTCCAAGGAGTAAAACCCAGCGATAAGGTACGTTCGAATTCGGCTAATACCCTTATATTATATAAATTGAAAGCTGTTTAAATGCAGCTTCGTAGAAATCAACCGATAATCTAGCTGCAGAATATTCTGGCCATCGACACAGCTATGAACGCGATGCACTGACGCGGTGAAAAGTTAACCATTTCATTCCTTGTCCTCTTCCCTGGCGAGCACAATAGTGAAACGGCAACAACATTAGAATAAACGGAAGGTAATATGTGTCTGTGTCTGCCTGTGCTGTGTGCACGGTGCCCGATCTCTGCTGGCGATCACAGGTGACCATTTTAACCGTCTGTAACACGGGCAGTCTAGCCACGGCTGGCTATGGCACGGCGCTAGGAGTTATCCGGAGTCTGCATGAGGCTGGCAAGCTGGCGCAGGCAGTATGCACCGAGACGAGACCGTACAATCAGGGCGAACGGCTAACGGCATACGAATTGGTACAGTATATTTTTTCTTAGTACCCACCCGCGCATACTCGCTCTGCGCCATTATCGATGTTCAACCTAAAATGCGACATCACTTTGGGCGTAAAATACCAGACGGCGACACAGCTGGTTGACACCTTGATTGAAATGCCACTAGCGCTTCAAGATGTTTATCTGCGTTTAACGATGTTTCAAGTGTACGCCAACTGTTTGGTGACTGCAAACCCATATTCGTGCTACGTATAAGCTCACATCTTATTCAAACTGAAATGTTGGTCTACATTTGCCACCACCTCCGGAGGTTCAGCCCCTCCCCAAACATCTCCCTGTCGATGAAATCGAGATAAGACTTCAACAACAGCCTTATAAACTGTGTCGTTCATTAGGGTTACTAATATTTACCCTGTGTGTCCTGTTGTTTTGCTCATGGTTTGGTAGTGAGCTTGTCTATGACACAATGACAACGGGACACTGTACGTACGTTCTGTTGGATGAATAACGCATTGCATGAAATCGGCAACATTCACGATTAAACCTCGATAGGCAGTTTGACCGGGGCACCGACGCCGCCTGTTCGCTTATTTGTTCTATTTTGTCTGTTTGCTTATTCTATGACACAGGTGACAGAGAAGATACCGTCGATGTTGATCTGTGACAACATGGTCTCATTCCTCATGAAGAGGCGGACGGTCCACGCGGTGGTCGTCGGCGCGGACCGAGTTACGGCCAACGGGGATACTGCCAATAAAATCGGCACATATCAGGTCCGAGATCTCTTGTCACTCACTTTCCGTTCGTACAAGCCTGGTCCAGCTTAGCACGTAGTTCTCATAGTACGTTATACATATGCTCGGTTTAGATTGAGAAAATCGAAACCATGGCCATCTGGAAAGTTTCACAGCTATTTCGTAATGTTGGAAAAAATTCGTTTTTAAATATGCCATATGATCGTCAAAGGTCCTTTAATCGTATTGGGATTGTCTTTCAAAACGATCTAAATCATCCCGGGACATAAATGAGACATGGCTTCTCAATACGCCGTTATGTTTTTCCTAACGTTTGTCCGATGCTCTCCTTTTGTAACTACAGCATAGCATATTCATTACATAATACAGTATCATACAATGTAATGAAATGGCACATATACAATGAATACATATATATATAATTCGCCCGTCTGTCTATACGATGATGCTGATAGTGTGACATGGTGGTTTTGTGGTTAGGCGGCGATCGCGGCGAAACATCATGGAGTCCCATTCTATGTGGCATGCCCATCAACAACAGTTGACCCTGCTATGGCATCCGGCGATATGATCCCTATCGAGGAACGCTCCGCACAAGAAGTCACATCTCGAATTAACATCTGTTGTTGGAACCCCGCCTTTGACGTCACCCCTCATGCGCTCATCACGGGTAATTGGGTTTGCGAGCTTTTCTAGTGGACTACGTCATCGTTATCGTGTGTGTATGTGTCCACGAAACGAATCGGCACAGGCACCGAATACTACAATAACATGTGTACCATAAATTTACATTTTGCCGTCACTTCTAACACGACGCGTCTATGTAATCAAAAACAAACTAATTAGTATATTCGCAAGTGAAAGGAGACGCCTAATTGCCTCTCATCAACTTTTCTGCCGTTGCCTTATATATGTTAATTGAATGCTTTTGTTGTTGTTTGGTTCTGTAACGTTAACAGGCGGTATCATAACAGAGTGTGGTGTATTTGCGCCTGGCTCTTCCGAATGGAAGAAATTCGTGGACGGCTGCCGTAGTGACAGGATCGCCAACACCAATGGCAAATGCTAGCAGACTGGCTATTATAGATTCCTGTAAACTAGAAGTTAATAAAGATATTTCAACTGTGGTAATTTGTGTTATTCGAGCAAAGAAATTGATGCCTTAGATAAGTACCACTTCATGGTCTGCTGTACCTCAGTCATTGACATGAAACTATGTACACTAAATACTGCTATATGTATATATATATGCAACATGGCACAGACGTTACTTAGAAAGAAGTATTCCCCATTTTGTTATCACACATGGATACGGCTGGTTTGTATACTTTATTGTTTTATTTCATTTCTAAATATTCTATGCATCCCATACATACTCATTTATATATATATATATATATATATATATATATTAATTTTTCGTTGTTATATTAACATATGTAGTTGATCATTTATTCATTTTAGCACAATTTGGTCACGTGTCTACATTATGTATAGTATAATATTACTATGGCTGCTTTATCGAACTTGATCATCATTATTATTATATTACAGTGTAATGTACAGTTTTATCGGTTTGACCACTTTGTAAATTATATACTCCCTCATGTATTATATATGTATACCATATTCCGGAGCGTGCGATTTGGTGTGTATTACTCTCTCTCTCTCTCTCTCTCTCTCTATATATATATATAGCATTTATCTTATTCACATGTCGAATGTCATGAATTTCATGACTACAGATGAATTTTACTCCCTCAATGATTTGATGAATGTACCAATGAATGACTACGCGAAGAGTAGTTGTTGAAAATATTACCGCTCCCTATATATATATATATATATATATATATTTACTCATGGGTAGCCTAATAGTTCACATTCAGAAGATGCAAAGAGATAACTAAACGTATCATCTGACTAAAACCTTCTCTGAATTTTTCCATGATAGTTTTTACCAATTGATTTTCGCAGTCGCTCTAATTAAATTGTAAGCCATGAGACACCTAAATTAGGATCAATTATGCCTGTGCGAAGTGAACCTTACAGCTAGCAAATGCAACGTAACGTACCTTCGCTATTCTGGAGCGCGATCGATGCGAGCGAGTGCTCACCCATCCCGGGGTTCTGTCCACACTGAAGCAGTTTCAGCTCAACGATACTGAACTGTTTCCAAATTTTCATAGTGCTCATCGTCCAAAGATACATTAGACATCACACGATTTCATTTCAACAATCGAAAACAGGACGAGCAAAAATATGATAGGCAATAATCCCATACGCCGAGACACGTTGTTTTTCATAGCATTGAGACACATTATCACATTATTCCTTATACAACTAGTTCGCTTTGATGGAATTGAAATCTTGTCAATGACTGGGTCAACGGTTTGCCAATAGTAGCTGGTTTGAGAGCAAACAATTGTCGAGTGCTGTTATAGTGATATAAAGGTCTCCTCACATTTGAACTAACGCACGCTCGTAATTCGTTATACAAATACATATGCTCCGCCACAACACTAAAATAGTATCGGCGAACGGTGCTACCTTCGTCACTGTGCCAATTTCGCTAGTTGAACAGGAGAACAGGAGTGAACTAATTGAGACTACGAACGCGACAAAACAGTGACTGATAACACGTATAAGACGCTACGCGACGAATCTATGGCAGAGTTGAGTGTTCCCTTTATATATATATACAGAATTGGAAATACGTACCGGATCCACAAAACTGCTGTTAACATTATTTGTTGCGACGAAGTCGCTGGATTTGAGTGGGTGCCAGCGCACGAAGCTCTCACTTGACGAGGATAAAGGTTCGCTGATATTGATGTTCGTAGAAAATAAATGTTACATATGAATTACTAGATTTCCTTATCCCCTCTCCATGTTTATCAGAGCTCTCCATGTTTTCTATAACAACTCGATAGCTCGCGTCACTCGGCACCCGTCCCTAGTAAACCTGACGGTTAGCTGGCGTCTACAATGGATTTATCCTTCACGATTTTAACATCGCTTTCATCATTGTTGTGCAAGTCTTTATAGTACATGAATAACTACATCGTCCCAGTGGACGAGAGACATTGTCTTTCGACATGACGAATGAACCTGTGAATTTGATTTGATCGAAAGCCATTTGTTCTTGTTGTCGTATAGATTCGTAACTACACTTGACATGTCCGAGGGACTGATACAATAAATATACCCCAACCTATGGGGTTCTCTCTGGGGCGACGTTTACTAGGGACAGTGTAAATAGGTATCACTCTTCGCTACACTTCAATCGATTGGGGACAGGCAAAACGGACAATAAATGTACCGATCTCTTCCACCATTGAGATCAGGGTTAGCAGTATTCATAGTGATTCGCATATGGCACGGACGACCTTGTGCTCAGCCCTTTTTGTCATTTTTCTTTCCTTTTCTTGCATGCTATATTTCGTTTTCGGATGCAAATAAATTGTCTGATTGTTCACCTCCGATGCTCGCATATTTCGGCCGGGACTTCAATCAGCGTCTGAGTGGTTGTGCGCTAGACAGTGGTACGTGCGTTGGTGCTACGTGCCATGCACGAACCCGTCGAGTATTTTCATGGCCTTCTGCACGTTAACATCATCCTCATCTTCTTCGCTGTCCTCGGGCTCTTCATCGACTCCGAAGACCGTCTCGTCTATAACGCCCGCTGTATCCCACACAAACAACGTACCGTCGTACGAACCCGTAAATAGACGACCTCGAGTCACCTGGAAAAACGGAGTTCAAACATCGATAACACACCACGGCTGTAGATCATGCATCTCATCATGCTCACGCGATAATTAACCGTAAATAGCTAAGTTTTCTACTGAATGCAATTTTGCTGGCCAGCAGGACCCCTTTACGTATATCATATTAGAGAAAAAAAAACACTCCTTGAAAATATTGTATGATTCGAAAGAAACTTGAGCGTTAACCCAACGTTCCACAATACTTGGCAATTACTGTGTCCACTTGCCTCCATACAGGTGATACTGTTTTCATGTCCTCGAAAGGTTCGTTTATGGCTGCCGGATTTTGCCTCGTACATTCGTGCCATTGTATCTCCTGAGCCCGTAAACACTGCAAATACAATGTCAAGTACAATATCGTCCATTAAATTTTTTTTTCGCAAGCTACCAATCGCCGTGTTATACAACCAATGAAACAAGCCTCTGACAGTGACTCTCAATCAACAATGGCCGTATAGTCAAAAAATAACTATATGACGTTACGTACACATTCGATCATAGTAGCGAAGACACTCGACGGTCTTCGCGGCGCCCCGGTAGACTCGAGTTGACTCGCCAAACTCCATCACCCAGGAGCGCGCCGTCCCGTCGGCACTTGCAGAGTACAACATTTTCGAGTACGTCTGCAATTATCAATTATGCTTGTTCATTCAGGATGCGCCATTTGTGCTGAAAACTATTTCTGTACTTCTTTTCCTCTCGCGCTTTTATAGGTCGAGTTATTTTAGGTTATTTTCCTTGTTTAGGCCTACGTTTGACCTCTGTTCAGAGCGAGGTCTGTTTACCGTGAAACGCCCATTATGGCTGTATATCAACATATATTATCTTATTATACATAGCTTTATGCAAAACAATTATAATCCGATTATATCGACACATTGTTCTAGTTACGATTTTTCATTTCAAGTTTGCTTTTGGACCTTTGATAAGGCTGATTTTGGCTATTTTTGGTGTTTGGAATCTGAGTATCTCTTTCAAAGTTCGTGAACAATTAAAGGCATATATAATGACTAGAATATAGCACAATTAAATGTTGTTGCTATTATTATTATTATTATTATTTGTCAAAGGAGAAAACTTGCAGTAAAGAACATTTGTGAATGTTTCAGTACGCATTGCAATAATCTTTTCTCAGCCAGGTATATATTCCAACAGTATTACGCTATTACATATCATAACACTACGCAGTAATGGTTAAATAAATACCTGCAAATACCTCGAAAAATCATTTTCATTTAAATATGAGCAATCGCCCTGTCTGCAGAGAAACTATGCAACTGATTATTTTTCAGTTCATCTCGAAGGTGAAAAGATTGGAAATGAAGTATAGTTATAGTTTCCGCAACTAACTAATGATTCCGAAAGACGCCCTGATATCGCCTATATCGTAAAGATGGTATATAATTGTAGCATTTCATTCAAGGTATCCACAACATAGGCATTATAGCATTTATTAAATATTACATCGTTTGTCTCAGCATTTACCCATGTACTTGCTAATAGCAACAACTATAGTACTAATAATAAACTATAATGTTAAATCGACGATGCAGAATACTTCGACAGTACAAGATAGAAAACACACGATGAACAAGGAGACGCTTACGATAAGGCTGACAACAGGCCCCTGATGCCCTGTTAGGACTCGTTTACATTCACCCGTCCGTAGGATCCACTGTCGCACAGTTCCATCGCCCCCCGCCGTGAATAGGTATTCTGCACCCGGGTCTACCGCCAAGTCATTAACTGCCTGTGTATGTCCCTTAAATACCTGTAATACATAATGGCAATTCACGTTAAGGAAAAATAAATAGGTAACAATTAGCTAGTTCGTTTGTTCGCACAGTAATGGCTGTATTTCCGCATAAAACCCTCTATCCTGTCCGCTCGGTTGGATCCTCTTAGAAAACGGCTTTTACAAGTACGCTAAGAAATTACATTTGTACAAGTTAAATTGATCATTCGTTGATAACGTGGCCTAACGATCGAGAACAAGGCTAATTCAAAGAAAACTTGAGTCATATGTCTGACCCTCTCTCTCTCTCTCTCTCTGACCGGCACGTGTGGTCATTTCCACGACTAGCGTAGAGAGGCTGTCCGTCCCAGTTAAAGCGCTCACAGTCGGTAATCGTACCTACTGAGAATCGCATACATTTCGGTCACATCGCAACCCTACAATTCTGCTGAAACTCTCTCTCTCTCTCTATCCCCTTGTCCATCGGGCTACGCCAGCTACCATATGTATTATATCGTCTATTTTGGGAGCATGACACCGCCGCTGCCGTGGACACGCCGCCACAGCTATTTACTGTCATTCATTAATGCGATATATTCTATCAGTCTCAGTCTGCCATGTGGCACGGGCGGCTAAAACACATAGGGACGCGTTATGACATGTAATTACGTCAGATCATCATCAATGGCGGCCGCGGCGGCAGCAGCAGCAGCTGAAGATGAGTCGGCCGGACTCAACCACATCTCCATGCCATTACCCCGTTGGCCCTCGACCAATATTGCCGCTGCGATGTAGGCAGGGCCAGCCGCTGCAGTGCAGGTCATAGATACACCTTTCACATGCACGCGCAGTGGATGATCTCTCCTTCGGGGGGAGAGACTTCCGGGGCTATACAGCTCGAGCTTATGCCGAAGGGTGCGGATGCAGTGTGGAGCCAGCAGCAGCAGCGGCCGCATCAGCTATTAGCATTGTTGATACCGTATCACGTCGACAAATCTTCTCAGGCGTATCGTTTGACCTGAAAGCCTAACACAGATGGGCCACTGGCAGCATTGGGAACGCTTCTCAGCGAGGGCAAACTGTGGGCTTGGCCTACACGGCCGGCCCATCGCGCGAAACATAGTAGTCGCTATCGGGTGGAGGCTGAGCTCTAACGCCAGCGTGCCTCCGTCGTCAATCTGCCCGTTGGTGTGCAGGTGGCAGCAATTAAGCTACACGTGTCTAGCATGCCGCGTCAGGCCTCAGCTAGGGATAACGAATAGTAGGGGGTCCACACACACACAGCGCTTCTGCCGCGAAAGGACACCACATGGTAGTAAGAGATACTGGCTGTTGCGCGCGCGCGCGCGTATTCTGTGCGCAACTGTCCAGTATAAATTGATTAAGATTGTGATTGTAGGAGACACTTGGCTTATTCGCGTCGAGGAGGTCAGAGTATGGTGTCACTGCGACACGGGAACAATGGATCAGTTGTGTATTCTAGGTTAACTAGATGCGTACATATCTAACTCACGGACAGCTACACGCTAAGCAACCTATGTGACCCGCTCGTAAAGGGGAGGCCACACGAGGCTGGCATCGAGTGAGTCCGCTATGTAAAGTTTTATCAAAAGTCTACGTTTTTACTATGCTACTTATTCGTGACCAGGTTCCCCTATGCTGGTCTGAAGCGGATAAAAGTTAGATAGTATAACCACTATACTTGAAATTGGCTATCTTTCAGGAGTGCTGGTATATTATTCTCGACCCTTTTGAATAAGCCGAGTCTGTACTGTGTTATATCTTATAAACGAATTTCGTAACGCGAAACGTTTGCGCATGGGTGAGAGCTCACTTCAAAATCGCAAATCAAAAGGAGCTCTTCGAGATGACTAAGCTGTAATGTGACCGATTACCATCTGGGTAGAATGGTAATTACCGATTATTTCCGAAAATACGAAGTCCTTGGACAGTTTTTTTTTAGGCAATTAACTTTGAACTAAGTTCGGGAAATGCGAGGGGTAGATACATACTTCCGATGTGTCGGAATTTCACGTCATAACTAACATCTAGATTTACTTCAATCACAAATTTAGACTCATCCCTTTACTCAAATATAGATGTTTCTGAATTGAATTGAAGAAACACGGAATACGAGCTGTATAATCGAAGCCTTGCTTACTCTATGGAAAGCTCTCCACGCTAGCTACCGAAATATCTTCATGATGTGTCTTCTCAAGAAAATCGTCCAGAGCAATAAGCGGGTCATAGAAACATACTCGCACACTCGATGGTCGCGATCGATCACTTTAAGTGAACTTCGACACGTGAAACCGTTTGGATTCCGTGACGATTCCGTGGATGCTTTTGACCCAGCCACCTACACAGCTACGACATGGCCTGGCAACACTATTGCCATCATTATAGGCGTGAATCGTATCTAACGGGATGCCGCAGAGACAAATAGACATGCTAACCATTGTGCAAACAGCTTTACCTTAAGGCAGCGTCCAGAGAGTAAATCCCAGCTGCGCGCCGAACAATCAAAGCTTCCAGTCACGATGAGGTCGCCTTGGGGTCCTGGGTCCTCATCATCGTCTCCGGGGCTGTCCTGGTTGGGCAGCCCGTTTCCATTTGGTTCGTCTATCGGCGTCTCTCGCTCGAAGGGGATCACGAGCAGAGGGAAGACGCCCTTTAAGTGGCCCTGTTTAAGATGAAAACGTCAGACTATGTAAAATTTTGATATTTTAAAGCAAATTTTTTCCTTCATTTGTGCGTTATAGGAGGCCTTATCATTATGGATGAAAGCTCGTTATGCATTTTCCGAAATTCCATCCGAACGACCTAATGAATAAGGGGCAATTCGTTGCACCAAGCTTAGCCTTAAGCTCGGTGATTTATATAGGTTCGCTTGTTTTAGACCATAGTACCACAGACGTTGATAGTATTCTCACATTATATCGGTTCCGGACCAGAGGCAATGAATTGTCAAGACCTATAGCGTGGATAGATACGAACGAAACTGTGAGCTGAAATGTATCTATTTGATGCCTTCATATGTGGCCTTGCCAAGGATAGTGGTTGTTGGCCTACATCCTGTTCATGTTGAGCGATTTTAATATTTCAAGGCTATATGCTGCGAAAATGAGGATTCGATGCGTCAAACTGGAAGACGCCCCGTTACTCCAACGCAACGACCTGTCCCGGTGGCCTAGGCAGCTACCATTTCAACAGGGTGAGGTTGATCCTACCTAGAATTCTGCCTGTAGGAGCAGCGTAGGTTCTTCCACTTGTAACCTAAATACACTTTGAAGGCAACTCACAATTGGCCCCAAGTTACCTAGTACAATAGTGTTTGGTGACAACAGTAGACAATTCGAGTCCGTATCAGCTCATTCAATCATTTCCGAGTATCTTGGTGCCTACATGGTACTACAGCCCATCCATTGTGTTTCATAGCTTGAAGTCACGTCGCGAATCCAGTTCAAACGCATTCGTCTCATGCCGGAAATCGTGGCTGAGTGGACTCGCCCGCGCCGGCTAACGAGACCAATGGGCGATGCAGATCGGCTATTTATTCACTCATTTATTCCGTAGGCGCAACCGACGTCAATTATTCGGGCAACACGTTCACCTCAATTGTAGTGGGATGTTAGCAAGGGCTGCCGAACGTTGACGACCTCTCTGACTCTAGTTCCAGATCGATCCGTGACGCAGGTTCGCTGACTGGCCAGAGCTTGCTATCTGTCGCCGGCAAAGACGAGGACTGCGAAGAGAGGAGGCAGCTTTCGATACGCGCTGCTGGTAATGCAACTGTTTCGAATGCGGAATAATTTATGATTCCATCTATCGGATACAACTGCTAGATTAAATTATGGATCGCTGTAGCTCGAGCCGAATTGCGCTCGATGATCTCTTCGAAGGTTGCGGAAATTGGCGGACTGGCCAATTTTGCCGTGGTTAGGTCGGGCTGATTAGTTGAGGCTTCGGTGGACATGCACAATAAAAATATGCTGGGTACATACAGAATAATTTACATGCTCCGATATGTTTGTTGGAATAGAAACATTACGGTAGTATATCTCTCGTTTTTCTTCGTGTGGTTCAAAGGCGACACCTAGACGACGCCTGACAAATTGGCGCACAGTAATTAGTCTAACTCACCTTTAAGACCTGTATGCATTCCTTGTGTTTGCTCTTCCTTCGTTGGCTGTGAATTTCTTCAAATGATCTTTGGGAGGCTCCGTCATAGGAGATCAACGTGCCACGCTCCGATGTCATCGATTCTCGAGGCCTGAGGAAAAACACAGCGCACATAGGTAAAAATACCTCCTTATGGGTGTTCCTCATTCACGATGTGTTTGTAGAGTACATTTGAACAGCGGGACCAATCCTTTCTCAGTTGAATCCCGTTCAGCGTTGTGACTTTCCGCATTCATGCTAGACATACATCCGTCTCTCTCTCTTTCTCTCTCTTTCTGTCCAGTTCCCTTTAAAGTCCCTTTCAGGTTAGACAGGTTGAATTTGTAAATTGACTCTAAGAACAAACACAACTTCGATCAGCAGGAACTCACTTGGCAGTGATCGTGTCTTCCTTCAACGAGGCCGACAACATGGACAGTCGTCGGGCGAGGATGGCCGCCTCGATCAGGTCGAGATCCTTTTCCTCGTTAGCCTCAAACGGATCGCCCGTTGTATTTTTCTCGGGGTCAGCAGTTTCATCCGGGATATCTTCGAGAGGATTCGGTGGCGCCAACCGCTCCGCGTGGAAGTGCCACACACGAATGGTTTTGTCCATCGATGTCGAAACGATGAAATTGCCATTACACACGATTCTGTTTTGGGGGGGGACAGTTGTCGTTATCGTACACGACAAGAATCAAGTTAAATAAACCGAATGATGACCGATGGTGGCCTTATTGCGATTAATTTCAAATCGTCCTTTTAACAAAGCAATGTACTACTTTTGTACTACCTTGACCAGAATGTCATAGTAGCGTTGGTACATAGTAGGCCGAGCGTCAATGAAGTCGAATCCAGAAGCCAACAGAAACGAATGCAATCGAACCGAATACAGCCCCAACCAGTAGCCTACCCCACGTATCATAGCATCCGTTGACAACTATACATGCAAATGTAATTAACTCCTTATTACAGTTTGTATATATATATATATATATATATATATATCTATATATCTCACTCTCACTGTCGTGGAGGTAGTGGTGGGCCTATTTGAAAAGTTCGGCCTGGTCATCAACGCAGGGAAAACAGGCATTACACTGTTCCGCTCACCCCATAGACCCGGTATGTCCGGCCCTGTTCAGTTTCGTGGCCTGAGCCTGGCTCTGTCCCCGTCCGTGAAATGCTTAGGTCTGACTGTGCATGAGACTCTCAAATGGTGGAGTCATCTGGGGACACTGCTGCCCAAGTGCTACGCGGTGATCGCCTCGATCCGTCGCCTTAGAGAACTGGGCTTGCCGTCGAAGTGTCTAATTCTCTTGTACAAAGCGCTATTTGTGCCTCTGATATGCTATGGGCTATCCATATGGGGTGGTGGCTTCAGCGGGATCCTTCATCGCGTCCAGGTCACTCAGAACGATGCCCTCAGGGCAGTGTTTGGTAGACAACGTAGAGATTCCGTTGCCGACCTTTTCAGAGATCTCAACCTCCTACCAATCCGGGCGTGGTACACCGTCCATGTAGCGGTCCTCGCTTTTAAGATGGTCAGAGGTATCATTTCAGAAGAGATATCATTTCCAATCACCGCAGCCGCCAGTCGCTCTACCCGTCGTGCCACTCGATTTGAGATGCCATTTACTGTTAGAGAGTCTAGTCGCCATGCTCTGGCTTACCGACTACCAGCAGTCTGGACCTCACTCCCCTCGGAGATCCGGGGCCTCTCCTCAGTAAAATTATTTGCCCGTGCTTTAAAAAAAGAAGTGCGTACACGCAGTAACTCTATCACCGATTAATGGTTTCAGGGACCCGATGGCTTTATTGTAATTTTCTGCTACTGTGTATATATTCTATTTGTCAATAATTGTGTTAAACATTGACGATTATAACTGTATATTTTGCTAAACTTTGAATAGTCGACAATTATAGCAATAGTTGTCAGTCTACTGCCACAGGTCTCTGTTACCGGGACTAATTTCGCACACCGGACTGCGATGTGCCTGGTTTTTACAATTATTTTATTTGTTCAGATTGTCCTGAATTGTGTTTTAAGTCAGATTATCCTGACCGTGTTCTAAGTCAGATTATCCTGACCTTGTTTTTACACACCTTTATCATATTTTTTTCCGCGAGAACTTAAGCATTGTTGAACTGCAGTTCCGAAAATAAACCTCAAATGGAATGAAATGAAAATGAAATATATATATATATATATCTATATCTGAGTCATTGTTCTTGCAACTTTGCTTGACTGATTTGAACGCGTGCCCTTTAAAAAGAAGCTTAATTCAGAACAGAATTTAATCTCACTTCATACTGTACCCGTCAAATTCTATTCTTCTTCAACTAACCGGCCCCCACCCATGTCTCACATCAAAATCCTAATCAATATAGGCGAACTACACGAATTAATAATTACACCAACATAAAATTAGTAATAATTACTAGTATTATGATATTAGTCAATTAATCTACTAGTACAACCGTATTTTTAATTGTAACATGTCAGGCGCATTCACGCATTTGTGCGAGCTCGTATCCCCTTCAACAAATTTGGATAGATATTGTTAGTTGCACAGGTTCAATGCTCTGCGCTAGGCCCCAACGAAGCAGGGGCCAGAATTCGACCGGCTCCATGTTGTTACATGTCGTATGGCGAGAAGGACACATACGGCCTGTCACTGTTCGAGTCGTCGCTGATATATTGACTGTGGATCAATTTCGTCTCATATTTAGCTAGCCTTGAAGGTGGCTGGCGAGGCAGACCAGGCGTCATAGAACTCTCTCGCAGAGTTGGTTCCCCTTATGTGGAGGGCCTAAAATTGAGGCGCTACTCGATTAACAGGACCAGGATCGTGGTGGACCAGGGAAAAATATCACTTGCACTATTTGTGTTCTCGCACACGACCATGGCTCTACTAAGGATATTAACTTAGTAGACGGACAGATCTATCATGATGATCATGACACACTGCCCTCCAATGCTGCAATTTTCCACAGCTTACACCATTATCTTCAAAGGGTTTGACACGTGGTTTCACGGATGACTCTTTACCAGCCTGTACTATATTCTGCTTCTCCTAGCACTACAATCGCACCGCTACCAAACGAACGATGTCTACCAAAAGCGTACACTAATATGTTGCACTAAGCACATCACGGAGTGCCTCGCTTAATCGACGATTGGTCGCACCGGCCTCACGTGAACTGGGTCGAATGAACTCACTTGTTAATGCGCGATGTATGTCCGTGAAAAGTAAAAACGCACGAGGCGTCGGCGATGTTCCATTTCTTCAACGTTCCGTCCGCCGACGCGCTCACGACGAAGCTGCCGTGCACGCTACATTGCGTAATATACGATGTGTGACCGACCAGAGTGCCTACGGTGACATTCGCAGAAGGACATCCCTCGGCTCGTCATATTGCCAATGGTCTCCAAAGAAATGTCTGTTACATATCGACAGACTCGTAACCATGTACAGTCTAAGTTAAGCTGAGGTCAGTAGATGCCTCGGTTCGGGTTCGGCAACAAATAAATAGTCATACGATCGTTAATAAAGTTTTTAATAGCGAGTTGGGTTTGAGGAAGTGATTTCTGGAACATCCGTGACGAAGTGTTGTTGCTTTAGACACTTAGAAGCGTTAGAGAAGAGTTAGACTGTTAGATAAAGAGTATGAGAGAGAAAGCCAACTATCGTGATACTGCAATGTATTGTCTAATAGGTGACATAGTATAATTTCCAGTGTACAGATATACCAGCAACACAGACGTCTCGGCAACAATCATAATAATAATAATAATAAAAGAAGACTGTAAAACATCTATATAATAAAAATAAACACATGGATTAGACAGTTAAATACGGGAAAAATTGTATGGACGCCATGTATCATCGGATTGTTTTTCTTAATCCTACCGCGGCCTCGGACAGGTGTGGATTTCCCTCCCAAAATTTCTCCTACGAATACCGTAATAGGTAAAATTGCCGTGAAATGTCTAATGTTAGAAGTTGTCGGGGGCCAGCCGGCGACAACTATTATATATTCGTTCTTAGTACTGACCCCGCTAAAGCGTTCATTCAATCGCGTGCTCCGGTGACAATTATGCGCGAAGATACACAATTATAATAAGATTTCTATGATAATCGGGGGTGCGCGATAATGATCCGGTATAATCTACTAAATATTGAACTTTATATAACCCTCCATTCAGTCAGACCTGAGGGTCAGCCTTTAATGTCCATAAAATAGGCGGGGAAATAGGGTTCGGTACAGTATCGATATTGTGATTCGAAAGTGTGATTTCCTGCTCACGCTAAGAATATGGCAGTCGGCCAAAGATGCTAGATTTTAATATCAAGTCAACGACGCACTTTAGCAGCTTGATACTGATCCCACTGTGTGTTACTTGTTCATTTGTTCGTTTGTGATGCCCTTATCGTCGGTTGTACCAGTATAACCAATTTCATATTAATACTCCAATCTGTATATCGTGTAATCTCTATATCAAGCTCCAATTCGAACATTATATGATATATATATATATATATATATATATATAGGAGGAGGAGGAGAAGGTACTGGAGTCCCACAGTACCATGGCAAATACGTTAGTTGTGAGGCCTGGTCTGCATGAGCATTCTACGTCATAAAAAAAAAAAATATATATATATATATATATATATATCTGCTCTACAATCTGCGGGTACCAAATTCAATACGAATCGAATCGTATTGAATTTGCTACTTTCAGCAAATCGTAACGTTTTCGGGCCAACAAACAATTAGCCACCCCCCTATTAAGCGCAATCTAGCACTAACGCCGACAAGGCTACAAGTGTAATAATAATAACAAGAATACTAACTTTTAGCCTACGGATGTTGCGAGCAAAGGCCGAGAAGTATTAACGGAGTATGACAATACTGGCCTGCGTTTTGCCTGACGACTACCGCTGTCGTACTTCATAGCTATGGTAGGTATTTATAATACGAGATGGGCTGCAACAACCAGAACGCCCTAATAAATTCCACTATCGAGCCTACTCATGTTATGCCCCATTGAAACAACCGGTCCGCTGCTAATGATCAATTCGATCAATTAACATAATGGCCAATGTTCGTTCGGTCAATATTGCTTTGATATGTTTGAATGCTTTAGCTTATCGGACGTGCCTCTCACTCCGCTCTTCGACTCGCGTGTAAGTAAAATTCAGTATAATCGGATACTATTCCTGGAATCGGTTTGCCACTTTTGTAAGAGAATTACTACAGGTTGACAAGCATAAATTTCGTGCTTAACCCGTCACAGCACAACTAGCCCAGCCGATACGAAATACCTGGTAAACTGCAGACGCCAGAGCTGTGTAAAGTCACCTGAATCCAGTTAAAAGCGTACGTATACCCTAGTAGTCACAGTCTATCTCAATTCGATAACAAATTGCGAGCGGTTTACTTTGAGGGTCGCATCAAAGGTAGCCCTGCTTTTATTCCCAAAACAATGACAATGTCCACTTTGGAGACCCTCTCCCCTATAGAAGACGTAAAGACGATGTAAGAAGAAAGATGAATGCCATTATGTTATGGTATCTTGTCGCTGTCAAGCTCCTCACTGTTAGACACTAGTGCCCTTCAAAACTACCGGGGGTTCTCTCCGGAGGCCTGTTTCTCTGCATCACGCGAACGATTGAGGGGTGAGCGGGGGTGAGCGATTGCTCGGCGGATAGACGCTTTGTCGGGAGAGGTTCTTTCGGTGTCTTGAAGATACTAATGCTAACAAATGATGTAAAACTTCATTGGTCTTGAACGGTTAGATATTTGAAAAATAACACACACACACACCTGGCCCCCTCACTGCTGACCTGCTAAAGGGAGTTTGTGAACGGCAATATCGCAAGTACATTACGAAGTAATCATGTACATGTTCCGTAATTTTGCCATAATAAACTTGCCATCCACAATGTCGTGGGTGGTTCGAAAAAAAATATATTGCAAGTACAGGGGAAGAGGGTAATTTTTGTTTACTACAACGACTATCGTTAGACGTTCAAAGGGGAAACACAATTGCAGTGCCGAAAATGTTCGTTAGCGGAGGCTTAGATCTCGTGCAGTGCGACCTTGCCTTTACACACGTTCGCACAAGACAAATATAACGTTTAGTATATTATAGTAAGCAATAGTAATTTGATAATAATGATAAGAATAATAATACACGTCTATGATCCGCCAGGAAGGGGAAGGCGGTGGGGGTAGTAATGAAATAAGGCGCCAAGCGCTGAAATCCAACTAACCGAGCAGCTCGACGGGCTCACTTTGTGTTGACCACATCTTGACGGTGTTGTCTTCGCTGCCCGTGATGAGCAAGCTCTCATCCTCGCTCAGTGCCGAACAGTTGATCGGGCCCTTGTGCTCGTTGAACTGCTGGATTACCCAGCCCTTGGCGGCTGACGAGGCGGCGGCCTGAGAGCTACCGCAGCCCATGCCTCGCCGTGCCGAGGTGCTGACCGAGGTGCCCGGTGCCAGTGCCGGAGCTGGTGCCGGGGCTGCGGTGCGACGCATCCGTGCCCACAGGGCGGACAGCGTGCCGCTCACTGTGGTGGATCTATGATGTCCCGGTGAGGAGAAGATGTCGGGCGACTCCAGGCGCCGACTGACGTTCCTTCGGTTGAGGTCGCTCGGGTGTGAGGGAACGGCGGCGGCGTCGTCGTCGACGAGAACTTTCCTGTTCGTTCGCTGAACTGTCGCGCACTGTTGGTGTCAATGGGAGGCGGGAACGCGAGTCGTACGTTAGGTCGGCGCGGCTATCCGCGCGAGCGTCCCGGTGGTGATAGCCCATCCATGGCTGTTGGTAGTGTTGCAAGCAAACGGGAAATGCCGCCATCATTTTGACGGCGCTCAGCTCTGATGAGAAGTCGGCCGAGGTCGTTGTTAATGAAGGGCACGCGGGCAGACGCACACTCCAGCGCTCTCGGAAACTCCTTTGGCAATGTTCCCTCTAGGATCTTCGATGATTCGGTCGTCAGCTTGTTCCTTCTACGATCCGGTTCGCCAGTCGGCCCTCATTGAGGGCCGGGGGCTGAGCGGGGGCGTCTGCATCGCCCACATCGACACCCGGATCTTGGGCGGCGCATGACTCAGGATGGGCTCACATCTCGCCAGATTGTAGGAATAGCGGATTTGCTGGCCAGCGGTGAACGGCGCCGGCGGTGGCAGCAATGAGGTGATGTCAAAATTTCGCGGGGGCTCGAGAGGCGCCAGCGGGGGCAGCCGCCTCCGGTAGGTCAGGTTTGGCGCACTGCTGCCCACCTTCTGAAATCATTTTGACGGACAATAATTGTAACAACCACCGTTAATGAAAAAGTCGAGACTAGTGGAGGTAAACAACATACGAACAGAAGCGCTATAGAGACTCAGAGAAAAAATGTATTTCTCATTAGAAACAATAGATATGAGATAATCGTGGTTGCCTCGTGAGGGTGTTAAAAAGGTGATTCCTCGTAAGTTCGGATGGACGACAGTATATGGGTTATATAATCCAAGAAGGTCATTCAATAAATACGTTATACTGCTTAAGGGATATATATATATATAGACTGATTATTCATTAATAACTCACTTGTCATCGAACACGTTACCGCCTCTGTACAGAGAGGCGGTGAGATTTGCTGATCTTACCAAAGAAAGAAACCCATGAGACAAGGTTGGTCTTTACTTTGTCATCGGACTGACCCACAACCATTACAGCAGGAAGGTTTACCTCCCCATTCTCACTTGAACTCCGGATAATGAACGAGTATCGGAAGAAACGAGATGAATAAATAAATTAAACAAAATAGACAGATGCTGGAGCAAGTCTTCCCTCGTGCAACATTGCGTTCCCGCATATCTCACAAGTACAGGTTTCAATTAGTTGATGGTCTGTATTCATACCTGTAGTTTTTTTCGTTTCAGCGCCGTCCACCAATACTCTGAACAAAACGTATTAGATAAATCAACGTTCCCTTCCATCATTCCCCTGATTGCGAACGTGACGAGACTTACAACTCACAAACATTTGCAAACATTTCCATGCTAGACAGAGTTTGCGGAAAATATTTACATCTCATTAAACCGAACATGAGTCAGGATTTGCGCGAGTGCCTTACCCCCGTATAGACCCTGGCGAGCGATGGGAAATACCTCCACAGCGATTCACAGAAGCGCATAATTTCCACGTACGTCAAATGTCATTCATTGTCATGGAAAAAGTGCGGGCCACCACTTGAATGGCTTGTGCAGATGCCGACAGCACACGTACCTATCTGCTTTGAACCGTGCATTTAATCACACTTAATTTCGTCTCACATTTTTGTCCTAAATTATCACGCGTGAGGTATCCTCTGCGCAGTAGTGCACTTCGACTAAATTTCATAATAATAACAATGATCTTTAATAATAATAATAATAATTATAATAATCATCTTGAAAAATGAGCCAAGATCATCGTACGACTATTCGTTATTACTTCAGTGTTCCGACTGTAGATGTTTAGTGCTTCTAGAGTGTTGCGAATCTGTCTTACGGGCTGATAATACCTTGTCTAGTTTTGTTAGGCGCAGTCTTTCGCTGCAATCAAAGTGGGTCTGAAATTAACGAAACGCTATGAGTAATTAATGAAACGAAGAGAGAGACGCAGTACAATTCGAACCACAACCTGTGCCTAACTTTGTGTCGTCTTTGAGCGTTTGAGTCGTCCACAGTTGCCAGACTGTGGCAGTCGAAATAGGAAAAATGCGTCCCTCATTGGTGAAGGGATTAGTTAGCTAAGGTTAGCTAAATGCTTGACATTTCGCTGTATCGCCGCCAGATCGTCCGCACACGCTCCTATATCATTTATATATATATATATATATATATATATATATATATATATATATATATATATATATATATATATGTATATATATATATATACATCGAGAGAGAGAGAGCCAAAAACCGCCTCGCTTGGATATTGACCTTGAGGGGTCCTAGCCTCAAATCAATAGGAGGTAATGAAATACGCTGTAATGAAACATGAACGCTAAAATTTGATAAAACTTGACCAACATTAGAGCGGAGCTCCAAGTCATAAAATCGGACTGTCAACAAAATATGAGTTAGCCATCGATTGGGGTCAAACATGGGGCCTTCTATCTTCGTATACATAGAAGTGGCGTACCATCTGATCTCTATGGCGTTGCCAGAATTGGACTACATATTATTTCGTCTTTTTGTTCATTGTTACAATAAATACTACAGACGAGTTACATAATAAAGCTTATGAATTGAATGTTAGACGAATATATTTATTTGTGATATCAGTGTAGTAATTTTGTACGTTGGTGTTCGAGGCTTGTCTAACAGAAACCTGAGCACTTCGCGCCTATTGGTACTATATATATACCCGTTCCCCAGCCATGTTCAGGAAGACGCAAGCTTGTCCTTGTATAATAATAACTCCAGCATTCGACAGTTAATTTAATAATCCGCTGCATTGGAGCAACGGAAATGACGGTAATGGACTTTAGTGAATAGGTAAAAAGCACCTGACGGTTCATCACAGCATGGTACGTTCATGACCTAAAGGAGGGAGAACAATAACTTTAGGGAAATGCTGTCTGAATACTTTTTTTTATCAAATATCGTAACGAATCACATCAAGAAACTGATACCTCTGGGGCACCGCTGTTCCTAAGAGACTAAGTGTGTGTTTTAACTTTTGAAATATACGATTATTTGGGATCTCTCTTACTCTATCTGTAGATTATTGACAAGGTACGAACAGTTACTAAGTAAAGGAGGACGAAGAAGAAGCTGGGGGTGACATTGATCTGTCTCTGTCCTGATTATCCCTGATCGAATTTATCTAGGACGTTTCATATCCGAATTCATCCCGTTCACTATGGGGAGGGGGCATAGTTAACTACAAGCACAGACAACCACATGATACGCACAGGAAAAATGTGTGTTGCACCCACTAAACCTAACCTTAAAAACAATGAACACAGGATTGGTCTTAAGAGAGTGATGTAGTCCACAATCAGTTGCAAGGAAGCATTTCGAGGAGTGTTGTCCACCCGGTGGCCTTGGGGTGGTGCAGTCGCGTACAGCAGCCTTGCGACCGGAGGACACACAGTCGATGGACAGGTTCGATTCCCACATTAAGTTCCGAAACATTGTAGATCTTGTGCTCCGTGATGGTCAGTCATTCGACTCAAAACTAACTCAGTGTACCTGCTCGTAAAATTACAAAACTGAAAACTCTGTTTGTGCTTTTCAGTAGACCATGTATTTATCGTATGCATGGAGCGTACAGAGATTCTGTTCTTGTCAACTGGCGTCACCCCATAAACAATCGATTTGGTAACGGCTACCAACCGACTGTAGTCAATTAGATTCTCCCTCGAACTGCTGTATCTAAAGCTGCCGCTGAACAATAACAGGGCAGTGTCTGCTCAATATTCACATAGTGGTACTGTGGCAGGTAAAGAAAAAAAAGAACAGCCTTATGTCGCAAAACACAGCTTGATCATGTTATCCGTTTGAGTGGGCCGAATCAACGACTCGCTAGCTAGGCCCCTTTCAAAGCGGCTGGCTTATAACCACCATCTGATGACGGCGATGCTCCGTGATGCGTGAGGACACATTGGTGTAACTGCATCGAGAACACATAACATGGCTGTCACGTACCAGGCCGAGAGGTCTGTGATGAGGAAGTCACGGGCTGGGCGCCGCACTGAAAGAGATAGGTTGCTTGGTAGCCTGGGTGGCTAGACTCTGCTGCTACCGCTGTTGGTGTCCGCTCTCTTCTACCGTTCCGAGTTGGGCCGAGTTGAGCGACCCCCCCCGGGAGGCGTTTGTATGGCTCGCTTGGCGGTCACGTGCACGCTGCTGGTGACCCAACACGGACCGAAAGGCAAGGCAAGCAAGCGATTCCACTCTAACGGAGGAGAGCGTTAGATATTTCACACTTCGAGTTTATCTCACTATGAGTGTGGACGTACAGTGGATCAGTCAGTAAGTTGTTGACGGACCAAATGATTTCCCGTGTGTAGGTACACCCTCACAGTGCGGAAAGTTGCTTATAACTTTGAAAGTTGTTCACACTTTTTACGCACGACTCTTCGGCACTGTTATGATTGCCTCTACATAAGCAGAGCACTACGATATTGTGTCGCCAGAACTGGCACGCTAAAACACTTCAGCAGCTTGACAGTGAAACTCGGCGCCGTTTTTTCCCTCCTTTTGCTTCGCGCGGATGCTATGTGTGCTAAATTTCGTGTGATACATACGCACACACACACTTATATTTTGTGATCTATTATACAATACAGTAACAGGTTGACAGACAACTCAATGTTTCACTATCACCGCTGGCGCTGGAAACACAACCAGATAGACCTTTCTGACTTAAACTACAAGCGGATACGACATCGCCGTGACAGAAGCCGTTTAATCATTCGCGATACAAAATACAAATGCAGTATAAATAAGAAAATAGATGAGTGAGCTTCTTTGTCGACGTTCGATATGAGATCACACCGGTCGGTTAAGAGTCGCAGTTCATCGAGACGTGGGTAGTCCTCGCCACGGGAGAGGGTGGTCAACTCGAGGCACAGCTCTGGACTTCCCCGAGGTCTGGCGCACTTCGGAGAACCCCAGCCAGACCCTTACAAGGGGTAAAACGGGAGTCACAGACAACGTTCGTTCGCAGTTGTCGAAGTGGTCCCTCGAACCATTTGCTCGAGTGGAGGGCCATTCCCTGTTCTGTTGACATTGCAACAAGCAAGTCCGCCACCATTAGCGCATCGGCCAGCTAGGCAGCTTTGCGTGAATATTATTAGCCTTTTTGACAATCGTTAGTAGTTTGGCGTTTGACAGCATGTGACCTTGGTATTTATTCTGATACTGCAGAGTATAAACGGATCACAACGGAATAAGCCATATAATCATAAAGCAATTTTTCTTTCATAGAATTCAATTCAGATAGTTTATAGTGCTGAATTGAACTGCCACAAATACAATTTTCAATAGACTTATCACGAGGTTCGCTCTTGCGTCGGGAAGCTGGTTTTACATGAAATACCAAACGAACATAGCCGCGTGTGGCTAATCATCATAGAATACATTTGGTCTATTTTTAATACAAGACCTACACGTATTTACATGTGAGGTTCAATACGCTAATTATGAAAACGATGTTAATGGCTGAACGTCGTTTTTTTTCGTCGAAAAATTTACTTGACATGAACCTGCTAGTGCAGCGGGTTCTAAGTCGAATGAGTAGTATTTTGCCAGCCTGCTCCATAGTCCAGCGCTGGCGCTTCACTGAGAATTGGCGAAATTTCGGAAATAGTTTCAATACCACAATGTTGGCTGAGCCAGCTGATTAGACCCGATGGCCCTGCGCCGTCTTGCTCACAATGGCCTGACTATCTCCTCTGATAAGTACTGAGTCACTCGCGTCCCATTAATCAAGTAAATACCCATTAGTACAGTACACGTTCTACTTCATTAGTAGTGCATAATACCTTCAGGTACGTCTGGTGCGCACGGCAGCATTTATGACGAAGTGGTTGCTAATTTCCATTTCTGTCGGCAGCCCTTGAATCGGATGCCCACTTGACAATAAATCTTTCATTGGCACAGTGATTTTGACATTCTCTATATACTCTATTTATATATATATATATATACCTTATACATACTCTATATACATCGCCCTAATATACGTCGTATATGGGGATACTTCGTCGTTCCTATTTGGGATACTTCTAGTACTATTCGTTACAAGACGCTCGAGCCGTAGATATATAATCGCAAACTCTCATAATCGGGACAACGAGACTTGTCTGCCACTGCTCAGCACCGAACGAACGCGTTGGCCACCTCGTGTCGCTATAATGAGCGTTACTTTTTAGATAACTTTTGATGCGAAAAGCATCGCCCGAATCTCAGTGACTATAAAATCAACGACGGAGGTGATTAAACAGGAAAGCCATTCGGTCGCTACACGACTTCATCAACAAGCTTCGAGGAGGCTCGCCTAGAGCTGTCGTTGATCCACCGTTGAATCTTCACTCTGACCTGCGACGGGGGTGGTGACAAACGCAGAAAATTGCTCATTAGATGCTTTTTTCACTCCTTTAATACTTATTTTATAAATGGTCTCATTATTATATTTAGTGCTGTATCATGGTGACAGATGAATGGTCGAAAATGTAATCTCTGACATGGCCTCTTTTTTCTCTGTGAGTTATCAACAGCGGGTGAAGATCAACACGTTCGATTACTGTCCATGGAGGCATCATTGCGGTATCGAATGAATGAATTTCGAAATACATTTTCAACTATTCGAAGTTGTTGAAGAAACGAACGCTTTCGCCTTCACGCAAGATGTGGAAATGGTCCTCTGTGTATCAAGGTTCTCTCGTCAGCTCGCCGCATCAATGACAATTTCGCTCAATTCAATAATGTAAATGATGCTCACGAGAACATGCGCCCGCCGTTTATGATCACTTGGACAAAGTAAACCACTAGCTTCTATCAATAAAGTCAGGCTCACTTTCTGTTACAATAAACGTCTATTTTGAATTAACACATCTTCTGAGAGATCAGACCGCCTGTCGATAATGTCTCCCATACGGCGTGGGGCGGTCGGCACTAACCACCAGAGGAGCTATAATAGAGGAATGGCTTGCTTCTCTTGGCTTAGGAATTGAAAATGAGGTACGAGACCCTACTTTTATTAGAAGAGGTCAACAAGCCTGGATAGATTTAATGATCTCTAACCTTTCTTCCCTGTCGCAAGTAAATGAGTGGAAGGTTTTAGACATAGAGACTCTTAGCGATCACAGGTACATCTCCTTCACCTGGACCGAAATCATCTCCAACACCCCGATCGCCAACTCGGAAGACAAACCAAAGTGGACGGCCAGGAGTTTTAACTGGAACAAATTTGACGAGCAGCTCAAACGAGCTTTAGACGGTAACTGGGCCCACACACTCAGACCTGAAGAGCTCGTCGAAGCCATAGAATCAGTCTGTAAAGCAGGCTGTCCGTTACTCCCGGTTAACGAAATACTCTACGCACGGTTAATGAAATACTCTACGCACGGTTAATGAAATACTCTACGCACGAGAGAAACTGGCAATAGGTAAGGTTACAAGTCCCGATGGAATCCCCCCGGAAACCATTAGAAGGGCGGCTAAGAGCCACCCGGAAGTGTTCAGACGGGTGGCAAACGAGGGCCACTTCCCTCTGTTTTGAAAAAGGGCCAACTTGGTCCTGATCCCAAAATCTACCTCGGCCTATAGATCCATCTGCTTACTCGACATCTGCGGGAAGCTTCTCGAACACATCATCCATGCCAGACTTGCCGGAGAGGTAGAAGAAGATAAATTGCTCTCGGAGGCACAGCACAATTTTCGAAAGGATAAGTCGGCTCTACAACCGATCCGCAGTATATTGGACACGTCCTTTCTCGAGAGCGCTAAGTCCTTCAGAACTAGGGGTGGTGGTCGGCAGTATCTTAGCCAGGTTGGTCGCGACCAACCTGGCTAAGATACTGCCCAGAGTGGGAGGTGCGTCGGAGGGAAATAGGTGACTGCTCGCTTCGGTGGGCGAGTCGATGGCCATGTACACTGCTCCAGTCTGGGCGGACATGGCTCTCCGGACCAGACGAAATAGAAGACTCCTGAGGGCAGTCCAGAGGTCGTTGGCGATCAGGACGTGTCGGGCATACAGAACTGTATCGACTGACGCGCTTCTTGCACTGGCCAAAATGCTCCCTTGGGATCTCCTGGCTAGCGAAAGAGGCGAGGGCTTTCTGGATGAGTATCTTGTCCTTACCACAGCTAGAAGATCTACCTTAGACCGGTTGAGAGAGAAATGGACCCCACCCCCCGTCCGCCAGGGGGACAAGGTTGCCTGGACCAGGTGCTTAATACCAGACCTCGTGAAATGGTACGACTGCGACTGGGGGCAGCTCACCTACTGGTCGACACAAGTGCTCACGGGACAGGGTCAGTTTCAAGCGTACTTGCATAGGATAGGGAAAGCTTTCTCCAATATATGCTTGCTGTGCTCTTCTGGAGCAGTTGACGATGTGGGAGCGGTTCGTTTCTGCTGAACTCGACGCCTTCACCCAGTGGCTGAAAGGATGACTGTATAATAGCTCAGATGGAACAGTCAATGTAATGCGCTAAGTGTTCCGAACGATCTGGGGGGGGGGCACGCAATTTTAGTTTTGGGTTTGAGAGTCCCACACTAGCGGTGTTTTAGGATGGACCGCTCAATGCGCATGCGCATTAGGCAGTCCCGTAATCCCCCAAAAGAAAAATAAATAAAAAAATAAAAATAAAAAAAGACCGCCTGTCGAGAACCAACCACGACATGCAATCGCTGCTCAGTGCAATTCAACACAACAATCAGTGATTCCTGTTGAACAAATCGACTCAACAGGCGGGTCTGTAACAAAAAAAAACGTAAATAAACCTATATAAATGCGTTTTTTCTCTTCTGGACGATTAGTAGTGAACAGAATTAAAACATGTAAATAGTATCGCCAGTCGACTAGACGATACGCGTAATGGTACAATTAATCGAGTACAATTTATCCCCGACGAGCATTACACACACCTGCATATATTGGGCACTATATGTCTGTATTTGGTTTTATCCTATTACTGCGCGTCTGTTGGCGTCAACATGCGCGTGGTGAGTTCGTAATCTAGCCTTTCGAAATATTTTCTTCAGGGGCCCAACAGTAGGCGCTGCAGTAGCCTTGGTATTTCCTGTTGGTCGTGAGGACTGTTGCAAGTTTGAACTGGTTGCTAGAGGGTGCATTCCCACTCATTACACAACGCATCTCTATGCACATAAGCAACGTAGTGATTGTGCAGCTTGCTCTGTTCGGGATCGGTCAACTCTCTCTCTCTCTGTCTCGCACGGGATGCGACATTGACGACGCAGGGACAAGATTGTAAGCAGTATTCATTTAGTTTATAAATCAGTAATAATTATGATAACAATAATAATAACCATTGTGATAATATGGCGTTGCACTGCTTGAGAAAAATCTGATGTCTAGTCCGGGTATCGGACAGCCCTCAAACAGCTGATACATTTTAGCTTCGGGCACAACTACCGAACACATCTTCTGCTGTACAACCCGGAAAACTGAGATTAAACAACAAAATGAAAAGGGGACGTCTTGGTCGTCGTTATGGCCCAGCGAAGGGCGAAGGGCAAGGTGTTTCGCCAGGCAAACTGCAGCATTAATGACATACGATGATGTACCGCTTTGTATGGAAGCCCAAGATCTGGCTCGTACTGAACGTCATTTTGATGATTTTGCAGCCTTGCTGTCAACTCTAATGTTAGGGATCAAAACTGCTAGTTATCGGTAGATTCACACAAGATAGTAATGAAAAAAGAAACATATTTTTTGGCAGAAATAAGGGCAATTTCAAGAAAGAAGATTCTTTTGCTAAAAAAAGAAAAATTTCCATATCCATGCAAAATCTGAACCTTTTTGATGTTGGCCTTTCGGCAAAACCTTCCGCAAACTAGTAAGCTGCATAAACTTGAGTGCAGATGACATCTGGGTCCATATCTAGATAAGAAGCTTTCGAACGGGCACCCAATACCCTTTTACACTGATCATTAATCACTTTCATACGTAGTCGTCGCAAAAGGAGCCAGCAATAGTTGTTTGTCGCCGAAGGACACAAGTTGGGCAACCAGATTACCACTTTTTACAATGTTGAAGTATAATGGAGTATTTAATAAAATCAATAATGAGATATTCAACTGATGCTTACCCTCAACTCAGCATTAACTTGTTTGTCCGGATAACGCAGATAGATAATCCACAGATTATATAAGATTTGTTAAGACTAACTGTTAAGTCACACTGATCCGTGTTCAGCACCAATTAATCCGTAACTCCATCAGTGTTTATCCAACGACTAATCCACGGCACACACATCGTCTTGCTTCGTGGCGGTGTCAAAACTTCAGCATTTTACGTATACTGTACATTGCACTGGGCGTATATCCTCGGGTGATCAACACATGAACTCACTGAAGCTTCTCAAGCCATTCAAACAATGTAATAGGCCAATTTCATGCTATATGACTGAGTATTTACAGGCTCCAATTGAAAGCACATGTATTGGCAATAAAATGACTTCACGACTTTCGTCTGCCCGTCCTCATGAAGCGAAGAAGGCCTGTCACGAGCTCGGACCTCGAGGCGTTGTTCTTGACACCGGGACGAGGGTCTCAGACATGCACGATCGGTACACGACCCTCCGCGGACTGCTTGTGTGTCCAATATCAATATTATTATTATTATTATTGCGCGACAACCGGCAACTGGTTGGCTGGCGACTCTCTCGCGTTCAGCTCTTGTTTGCCCTGGTAGAGTATGCGGTGGAAGGAAGTGTGCGAGGAAGCTACCCTCCGACCAGGCTGCTAGGTTGTGATTACATTATTCGCGAGGCCTCGATCTGGCCCATCCATGCGGCCTCACCAAAGGCAGCACGGATTCTCTCGGTTCTCATCTATGGCATTATCATGATCATCCATAGGTCTGGCGCTATTCGTACGCCCTATACATCCTGGTTCCCCACCGGTCGCCGCACCCTCGGACTGTGCTTCCGGGTCTGAACGTTGCCCATCGGTGTGTAAAATGGAACATCCCCCTAGGGGTCATCTTACCCCTGCGAGTCCCTCGTGGGGTTGCTAATCAGACCATGACCCCCTGGTTCGCTGGCCTCCATTCCCTCTCCCCTCGTTGGCATGTATCTTCCCATCAAGCAGCTTGGACAGCATGAGGCCAGCTGTCCTCAGTATCCGGGTAAACTCGGCGACTGTTGCGGTTCTTTTGGTTTCGTTTGTTATTCACCCGATCTCCCGACACCAAAAACGATTTCGAAATATCCATGAAAATAGAATGGTTTAAAGGTTCCACAATCTATATGACTGGATGCGTTCATCCATACGTTCTGTATATTGTCCTATGTCACCAAGTATAAGCTTTAGTAGAACGTATCGTAAGCCTCCAACAGAAATGTAGAGTAGTAGTACAATAGTATAATAAGCTGCGACGTTTATTAATTCAGTCAGTCTATGAGGTATAATGACATACGGCACGGCAATTCCTTCTATGGATTCAACCAAATATATGAAGCATTTTGTTCAACATACGATTTTGTGGTTGCTGTACATGTAAATGGTACCTCCCTTACCATCCCCTCAGATTTGACTATGTAATCAGTAAGCCATATTCAAGAAAATGTTCGTCGTCTGGGCCAACGATCTATTTGTGTAATAGCAAGCCGACAACACTGTCATCAGTTACTGTTCCGGGCTGGGTGTCTCCTGGAAGACCTTCTCAACAATATTATTAAGTAATTCTAAGGAGTTTTTGTAACAAGTAACATTCCTTCAGAAACGTGACACTCGTCATATCTGAGGTGGGGGAGATTGACTCTCGCGAACGAAACAATAAAAACACACAAAGCCGTCTTTGTTTTTTGAGTGTGCCATACTTGTAGGTAACCCCCCTTCGGAGGGGAGAGACTAGACCAACCGGATAGAGTCTTATGTTTTTCACTGTTGGACTCTCTATTGATATGAAGAACACCAGCGTGGTTGAGCGACATCGCACTGCGACTGAGACCTTTTTTTTGAGGGGAGGCAATTTGTTTTAACTCACGCACACCACCAGAGACATTCCAATCTTCGTTAAAGTAGGGCGATCCAGTGCAGGGTTGACGTGGATGACGAAACGCCTCTGCCTGCTAAAACCATCCTCTGCTGAGAGTCGATCTCTTCCCTAGAGTCGGCACGCTTGGCATTACTTCGATCTCTAGGGGAGGTATGTACTGCTCCGTTCTCTACCAGGGTGCCTTAGTCTCCTGCGACTACTTTGGCCTCCATGTTGGGTTCCCGCCCGGGAACGCTCGGTCCCCTAATCCCCGGCCCGTAGCGGGAATGCGCTGGGAGAGACTGGTGAATGAGGAGAGTGGTGGCCGGCCTGTCACGGGGACAACTGAGACCTAGATAAAAGTATATGTACACTTAAAGTGTCTTTACAGTCGTCTAGGTGAAAAGACCATACAGTACACAATCAGAAAAGCTACAATCTGTATGCTGGGCCCCAGTGCCAAGCATAAGAACATATATTCAGATCTGTTATTTTATACATGCACCAAATACTAAATATAATTTCAATGAATATACTGAAACCGCGCTCAGGCTCGACGCGCGCCTTTTTAAAAATAGCGATATTCCCCCAGGAATGGAAAATATAATTCACAATTCATTTTATTATCAACGGTCTGTTTACAACACGTCTGCTTGCTATTATGAGAAAGTAAGAAATACAATTCATGTGTTACAACAAAATGATTATTCACACAGAGCACGAGAGTCTCTCTCCCTAGGGACACAAATAATGAACGCACTGCTTATTGGTGATGACCTTGGGCAGGACATTCGTACCAGGAGAATGTCAATGAATACAGTTGTGCAGAGGTACAGGGAGATGAACGATCCTCCAATTGGCCGCAAAACACACCATACGCAGACCATTGAACTGCACAATCTTTAGATCAACGAAGTTGGGTTTTTCGTTGCGCCAGAAACAATTCCTGTGCCACGGTGGGTACGGATACCGATTTGAAAGCCGCCTCCGTCACCGCATTCTCCTCACATAATATAAACTACTGAATGCAAGGATTTTTCTTAGATATCCAAATTATTAGCGATTGAAAACACCAGACATATATATTGTGCAATTTACAATGGATTTATTGGTACCTATGTGAAGTTCAACATTTCATAATTTTCCTCTGTTCACGCAGACTTATCTCTCTTCTTCATACTTCGAACTTCGTAAGACATCGGGTAGCGGTGGACCCTGTCCGCAATACTGCTATCGGCCGCTCCTTATGGCGCCCAGTCACCTCTCTCTATCTACTTTTTCCTTGTATTAATGCCTGTGAGTGGTCACCTGGGTGGACAAGCGATGAGAGTCTTGAATTGCTTGACAGGAAGGTTCAAATAATGTCAGACGCGGAGAACCTTTGGATTTGTTCATCATCTTTCTTTACCTGTGGGTCCTTTCTGGGTACGACAAGGTTGAAAATAAAGCAAGGGTGGCCCCAACATGACCTCGTAGTAATACCCAAAGGTTCAGAGCCGAGGAATGCCTCACAAGGGGAACAGCTGAGAGTCAGCTCAAAGCCAGGTTTAAGATGTGTGTGTGGTCGAGTTGTATTTTGTGTGCAGATCAGTAGGCATATTTTGCACTGCGTAATTGTGGGTGAAATAGCATTGAACTACCATAGCTGCTCATCGCTTATAGAATGTTGCGGTATTTAAGCATTTGAATATCTAGATCGTCATTCAGTGTTCGCTTCCGAGGCGGCAGTGAGGAATGCCGTACCGGACATCAAGGCGTGGCTAGAAATACCAGGTGGGGAAATAACCTACTTCTTTGCCCAGGTCATCACAGGGCTCGGGGACTTCAAATCCTACCTCCACAGGATTAGTAAGGCCCCGTAGGACATCTGCGTGCTGTGCGATGCAGGAGTCGAGGGCGATCCTCTTCACACACTGACAGCATGTGGAGCCACAGAGCAGGTACGGCAGGAGGTCGCGGACGCCGAACTGACAGGGGCCATGCAGGACGAGATCCGAGGGTTCATTTCCTACATGGGCCTGGCCAGAGACAAATGGGGCAGAGGGAGCACACTAGCCGAAAGGATCCCCGGGAGAAGGATAGGCTAGAACGGGCGCGGATAGCAGAGCTGGTCCGAAGGGAAAATGCCCGGAACCCACCCGCTGCGGCTGGGCGGGAGGGTTCGCCCCAGAGGAGCAACTAAGAGATAGGACATGGTTGGAATCAACTGCCAGTCCCTGCAAGACACTGACCGAAGTAATACTTTTGACAGTCCCGGTCAGTGCCCCACGTCAAAATCTGTTCTGGGTTTAGTCAGTAAGAGTCAGACACTACCAGGCAAATACCTTAGCTGTGAGGTCTGGTGACCATGCAGGATTTACCTTTAAGCTCCTTAGAAAAAGATAGTCATTCAGAAGGCAGATGGATTATAAATTATTATTATGACCGTCCGAAGTTCTATATAAGATCTCCTAAAAACAGACTTTACGAATTTTGTCTAAGCACTATATATAAAATTATAAATCTACCAGGTTACGATCAGCAGATGTGACCACGTGTAACCGATAAATGGCAACTAATTCGTGGATTCGTATCTTTAAACAAAAAGTACTGATATTAGCATTTGAAGCAAAACTTTTATTCACACAAAGAACCTTGTGAAGACCTCAATATTCTAAATATGGGTGCCTCGACGTCCTCTTTGTCGCTTACGGAGTTTATTCGTAGCTAACATAGCTACGAATAAACTCCGCCTTCCAAGTACATCAACTCACCATACCACCCCGATGAGCCAATTATCGTGGAGACTTCCATCATATTGTCGACTCGATTCAGTGGAGAGGGATTCACCCCTTTCTTGCAGCTCTGCAGAGGTCGGGTTTAAAGGCCGATACTCAAAGTTCAACCTCCCATTGTGTCTCATCTAACCGATAAAGACCCAACTCTTCACCATGAGTCTCGTATTAACTTGCTCGTGTTACCAAATCATGATGATCCGACCCGTACCAGTTTTTGCTCGCCCGCGCCAAAATCGTACTCGACAAGAACAACGTGCTGCGCCGTCTTCAACAAGGTCAATGCATCATCTCTTCGAAAGGCCTGTACTATGTCTTCAACAAGTCGAGCCAGTCAACCGGATCAGATCAGCACTTCAGCAAACAAGTGGCTCCGAGTGGGATTCGATCATTTTGGGTCCAAATGCTAATGTCCCTGTACAAGCTGCATCTCGGCCTTCTTCATCGTCACTCAGAAGGTCTGGACCAATGAGCCCGATTGAGCCAACACCTCGTCAACCAAGTGGCTCCGAGTGGGATTCGATCATCTTGGGTCCAAATGCTGCCGACCATGTACAACCAGCACCTCGGCCTTCACCATCATCACTCAGAAGGTCTGCACCAATGAGCCCGATTGAGCCAACACCTCGTCAACCAAGTGGCTCCGAGTGGGATTCGATCATTTTGGGTCCAAATGCTGACGACCATGTACAACCAGCACCTCGGCCTTCACCATCATCACTCAGAAGGTCTGGACCAATGAGCCCGATTGAGCCAACACCTCGTCAACCAAGTGGCTCCGAGTGGGATTCGATCATTTTGGGTCCAAATGCTGACGACCATGTACAACCAGCACCTCGGCCTTCACCATCATCACTCAGAAGGTCTGCACCAATGTGCCCGATTGAGCCAACACCTCGTCAACCAAGTGGCTCCGAGTGGGATTCGATCATTTTGGGTCCAAATGCTGACGACCATGTACAACCAGCACCTCGGCCTTCACCATCATCACTCAGAAGGTCTGCACCAATGTGCCCGATTGAGCCAACACCTCGTCAACCAAGTGGCTCCGAGTGGGATTCGATCATCTTGGGTCCAAATGCTGACGACCATGTACAACCAGCACCTCGGCCTTCACCATCATCACTCAGAAGGTCTGCACCAATGGGCCAGATTGAACCTCGACGACCAAGTAGCTCCGAGTGGGATGAGCTGATTTTGGGTCCAAATGCTGACAACCATGTATAACTAGCACCTCGGCCTTCACCATCATCACTCAGAAGATTTAAATAATAAAAGATTTCAACTCAAACCATAGGTGTTCATTTTGTACCGTTACTATCAACAGCATTAATTAGTTGTAGCGTTTATTCGAGTCGATCTTAGCAACCAATCTCACAGGTGCTTACATGATTTACAATGTTAGAACAATGACAATGTAACGAGGTGGATCGTCTGAGGGAGAGAGCACGGCCGTATAGATGCAGCTGTATGGCGGACCGAGGAGATTCTGCACGCGCCTCTACATAAGCCACGTAGCGAGAAAGAGAGAACATGTCCGATTGGCGGTCGCTCTGGCCACGCTAATGTTTGGCGCGGCTATGGGTGGGCTCTTTTACAAGAAATGGCGCTAAGCTGTGTCGAGATTGGAGAAAATGGTGATCAAGACGGCAAATATAACGCTCTTTTCCTGGCTACCTTTTCTTAATAAACGCAATTGGAGTATCTTTGGGGCATGTGATAATCTCAAATATCGACTGAGAAGTACTCAAAGAAGCACATTAGCAAAACGCTATTTGGTTTAGTATAATATTAGACCTATATGAGCTTTGCTTCGAGATTAGTGGGTCAGCTGTAGTATTAGCTACTGAAAACACCAGACATATTAGGTTGAGGCATAAGTTCCCGCCGTTTCACGAACAATGGAAAAATGACGCACTCAGATCGATTTAAGCCAATTCACATATTTATTAAGTACTCCCCGTTGTTGTTCACGACCTCCTCCCACCTTTCAATAAGCTGATAAATTCCCACTTTTCCAAAAAAAATTGTTTTTTTGAGGTGAAAAAGGCGACCATTCAAAGTCCTCTGAATCGTCAAAATGCCGGTCACTCAAAAAATTCGTCAGTGAACGACACAGGTGGTGATCTGCTGTAAATACACAGGTGGTGATCGTCTGGCGAATATGGCGGGTGCGCAAATTCTTCCCACCCGAACGTTTCAAGGCCGCTTTGGTGTTTCTCTCGGTGTGAGGCCTTGCGTTGTTGTGGAGGAGGACGACTTGGCCTCGAGTGTCGGGTCTTTTCATCTGAATAGCCTCGTTTACACGATGCAACTGGGCTATGTAGAGGTCGCCTTTGCTGTAGCGTAGGCGGTTAGACCACGGCAAAGGCCGAAAAAGGCAGGTGTCGGAAATGCACTTGCTTATTGCCTGGGATCTCCATCTTTCGAGCCTGATTTCGAATCGAAATCCAGTTGACAGCGAAAATGGAACTCCGCAGGCGTGTAGAGCGGGAAAAAAGCTTCGAAAGGAGTCGGGTTCAAAATAAGAGAAGAGGGCCTTGGTCGAAAGGGCACCAAGTTCAAACAAACGGCGGGAACTTATGTCTCAACCTAATGTATAAAATGATATATATCATATTCATGATATATATCTACCAGGGTACGATCAGTAGATGTGGCCACGTGTAACCGATAAATGGCAAATTTGTGGATTCGTATCTTTAAACAAAAAGTACTGATATTAGCATTTGAAGCAAAACTTTTATTCACACAAAGAACCTTGTGAAGACCTCAACATTCTAAATATGGGTGCCTCGACGTCCTCTTTGTCGCTTACGGAGTTTATTCGTAGCTAACATAGCTACGAATAAACTCCGCCTTCCAAGTACATCAACTCACCATACCACCCCGATGAGCCAATTATCGTGGAGACTTCCATCATATTGTCGACTCGATTCAGTGGAGAGGGATTCACCCCTTTCTTGCAGCTCTGCAGAGGTCGGGTATAAAGGCCGATACTCAAAGTTCAACCTCCCATTGTGTCTCATCTAACCGATAAAGACCCAACTCGTCACCATGAGTCTCGTATTAACTTGCTCGTGTTACCAAATCATGATGATCCGACCCGTACCAGTTTTTGCGCGCCCACGCCAAAATCGTACTCGACAAGAACAACGTGCTGCGCCGTCTTCAACAAGGTCAATGCATCATCTCTTCGAAAGGCCTGTACTATGTCTTCAACAAGTTGAGCCAGTCAACCGGATCAGATCAGCACTTCAGCAAACAAGTGGCTCCGAGTGGGATTCGATCATTTTGGGTCCAAATGCTAATGTCCCTGTACAAGCTGCATCTCGGCCTTCTTCATCGTCACTCAGAAGGTCTGGACCAATGAGCCCGATTGAGCCAACACCTCGTCAACCAAGTGGCTCCGAGTGGGATTCGATCATCTTGGGTCCAAATGCTGACGACCATGTACAACCAGCACCTCGGCCTTCACCATCATCACTCAGAAGGTCTGGACCAATGAGCCCGATTGAGCCAACACCTCGTCAACCAAGTGGCTCCGAGTGGGATTCGATCATTTTGGGTCCAAATGCTGACGACCATGTACAACCAGCACCTCGGCCTTCACCATCATCACTCAGAAGGTCTGGACCAATGAGCCCGATTGAGCCAACACCTCGTCAACCAAGTGGCTCCGAGTGGGATTCGATCATTTTGGGTCCAAATGCTGACGACCATGTACAACCAGCACCTCGGCCTTCACCATCATCACTCAGAAGGTCTGCACCAATGAGCCCGATTGAGCCAACACCTCGTCAACCAAGTGGCTCCGAGTGGGATTCGATCATCTTGGGTCCAAATGCTGACGACCATGTACAACCAGCACCTCGGCTTTCTTCATCGTCACTCAGAAGGTCTGCACCAATGGGCCAGATTGAACCTCGACGACCAAGTAGCTCCGAGTGGGATGAGCTGATTTTGGGTCCAAATGCTGACAACCATGTATAACTAGCACCTCGGCCTTCACTATCATCACTCAGAAAATTTAAATAATAAAAGATTTCAACTCAAACCATAGGTGTTCATTTTGTACCGTTACTATCAACAGCATTAATTAGTTGCAGCGTTTATTCGAGTCGATCTTAGCAACCAATCTCACAGGTGCTTACATGATTTACAACGTTAGAACAATAACATTGTAACGAGGTGGATCGTCTGAGGGAGAGAGCACGGCCGTATAGATACAGCTGTATGGCGGACCGAGGAGATTCTGCACGCGCCTCTACATAAGCCACGTAGCGAGAAAGAGAGAACATGTCCGATTGGCGGTCGCTCTGGCCACGCTAATGTTTGACGCGGTTATCGGTGGGCTCTTTTACAAGAAATGGCGCTAAGCTGTGTCGAGATTGGAGAAAATGGTGATCAAGACGGCAAATATAACGCTCCTTTCCTGGCTACCTTTTCTTAATAAACGCAATTGGAGTATCTTTGGGGCATGTGATAATCTCAAATATCGACTGAGAAGTACTCAAAGAAGCACATTAGCAAAACGCTATTTGGTTTAGTATAATATTAGACCTATATGAGCTTTGCTTCGAGATTAGTGGGTCAGCTGTAGTATTAGCTACTGAAAACACCAGATATATTAGGTTGAGGCATAAGTTCCCGCCGTTTCACGAACAATGGAAAAATGACGCACTCAGATCGATTTAAGCCAATTCACATATTTATTAAGTACTCCCCGTTGTTGTTCACGACCTCCTCCCACCTTTCAATAAGCTGATAAATTCCCACTTTTCCAAAAAAAATTGTTTTTTTGAGTTGAAAAAGGCGACCATTCAACAAAAAATTCGTCAGTGAACGACACAGGTGGTGATCTGCTGTAACTACACAGGTGGTGATCGTCTGGCGAATATGGCGGGTGCGCAAATTCTTATCACCCGAACGTTTCAAGGCCGCTTTGGTGTTTCTCTCGGTGTGAGGCCTTGCGTTGTTGTGGAGGAGGACGACTTGGCCTCGAGTGTCGGGTCTTTTCATCTGAATAGCCTCGTTTACACGATGCAACTGGGCTATGTAGAGGTCGCCTTTGAGGTAGCGTAGGCGGTTAGACCACGGCAAAGGCCGAAAAAGGCAGGTGTCGGAAATGCACTTGCCTATTGCCTGGGATCTCCATCTTTCGAGCCTGATTTCGAATCGAAATCCAGTTGACAGTGAAAATGGAACTCCGCAGGCGTGTAGAGCGGGAAAAAAGCTTCGAAAGCAGTCGGGTTCAAAATAAGAGAAGAGGGCCTTGGTCGAAAAAGCACCAAGTTCAAACAAACGGCGGGAACTTATGTCTCAACCTAATGTATAAAATGATATATATCATATTCATGATATATATCTACCAGGGTACGATCAGTAGATGTGGCCACGTGTAACCGATAAATGGCAACTAATTTGTGGATTCGAATCTTTAAACAAAAAGTACTGATATTAGCATTTGAAGCAAAACTTTTATTCACACAAAGAACCTTGTGAAGACCTCAACATTCTAAATATGGGTGCCTCGACGTCCTCTTTGTCGCTTACGGAGTTTATTCGTAGCTAACATAGCTACGAATAAACTCCGCCTTCCAAGTACATCAACTCACCATACCACCCCGATGAGCCAATTATCGTGGAGACTTCCATCATATTGTCGACTCGATTCAGTGGAGAGGGATTCACCCCTTTCTTGCAGCTCTGCAGAGGTCGGGTATAAAGGCCGATACTCAAAGTTCAACCTCCCATTGTGTCTCATCTAACCGATAAAGACCCAACTCTTCACCATGAGTCTCGTATTAACTTGCTCGTGTTACCAAATCGTGATGATCCGACCTGTACCAGTTTTTGCACGCCCGCGCCAAAATCGTACTCGACAAGAACAACGTGCTGCGCCGTCTTCAACAAGGTCAATGCATCATCTCTTCGAAAGGCGTGTACTATGTCTTCAACAAGTCGAGCCAGTCAACCGGATCAGATCAGCACTTCAGCAAACAAGTGGTTCCGAGTGGGATTCGATCATTTTGGGTCCAAATGCTAATGTCCCTGTACAAGCTGCATCTCGGCCTTCTTCATCGTCACTCAGAGTGTCTGGACCAATGAGCCCGATTGAGCCAACACCTCGTCAACCAAGTGGCTCCGAGTGGGATTCGATCATCTTGGGTCCAAATGCTGACGACCATGTACAACCAGCACCTCGGCCTTCACCATCATCACTCAGAAGGTCTGGACCAATGAGCCCGATTGAGCCAACACCTCGTCAACCAAGTGGCTCCGAGTGGGATTCGATCATTTTGGGTCCAAATGCTGACGACCATGTACAACCAGCACCTCGGCTTTCTTCATCGTCACTCAGAAGGTCTGGACCAATGAGCCCGATTGAGCCAACACCTCGTCAACCAAGTGGCTCCGAGTGGGATTCGATCATTTTGGGTCCAAATGCTGACGACCATGTACAACCAGCACCTCGGCCTTCACCATCATCACTCAGAAGGTCTGGACCAATGAGCCCGATTGAGCCAACACCTCGTCAACCAAGTGGCTCCGAGTGGGATTCGATCATTTTGGGTCCAAATGCTGACGACCATGTACAACCAGCACCTCGGCCTTCACCATCATCACTCAGAAGGTCTGCACCAATGTGCCCGATTGAGCCAACACCTCGTCAACCAAGTGGCTCCGAGTGGGATTCGATCATCTTGGGTCCAAATGCTGACGACCATGTACAACCAGCACCTCGGCCTTCACCATCATCACTCAGAAGGTCTGCACCAATGGGCCAGATTGAACCTCGACGACCAAGTAGCTCCGAGTGGGATGAGCTGATTTTGGGTCCAAATGCTGACAACCATGTATAACTAGCACCTCGGCCTTCACTATCATCACTCAGAAGATTTAAATAATAAAAGATTTCAACTCAAACCATAGGTGTTCATTTTGTACCGTTACTATCAACAGCACTAATTAGTTGTAGCGTTTATTCGAGTCGATCTTAGCAACCAATCTCACAGGTGCTTACATGATTTACAACGTTAGAACAATAACAATGTAACGAGGTGGATCGTCTGAGGGAGAGAGCACGGCCGTATAGATGCAGCTGTATGGCGGACCGAGGAGATTCTGCACGCGCCTCTACATAAGCCACGTAGCGAGAAAGAGAGAACATGTCCGATTGGCGGTCGCTCTGGCCACGCTAATGTTTGACGCGGCTATCGGTGGGCTCTTTTACAAGAAATGGCGCTAAGCTGTGTCGAGATTGGAGAAAATGGTGATCAAGACGGCAAATATAACGCTCTTTTCCTGGCTACCTTTTCTTAATAAACGCAATTGGAGTATCTTTGGGGCATGTGATAATCTCAAATATCGACTGAGAAGTACTCAAAGAAGCACATTAGCAAAACGCTATTTGGTTTAGTATAATATTAGACCTATATGAGCTTTGCTTCGAGATTAGTGGGTCAGCTGTAGTATTAGCTACTGAAAACACCAGACATATTAGGTTGAGGCATAAGTTCCCGCCGTTTCACGAACAATGGAAAAATGACGCACTCAGATCGATTTAAGCCAATTCACATATTTATTAAGTACTCCCCGTTGTTGTTCACGACCTCCTCCCACCTTTCAATAAGCTGATGAATTCCCACTTTTCCAAAAAAAATTGTTTTTTTGAGTTGAAAAAGGCGACCATTCAAGGTCCTCTGAATCGTCAAAATGCCGGTCACTCAAAAAATTCGTCAGTGAACGACACAGGTGGTGATCTGCTGTAACTACACAGGTGGTGATCGTCTGGCGAATATGGCGGGTGCGCAAATTCTTCCCACCCGAACGTTTCAAGGCCGCTTTGGTGTTTCTCTCGGTGTGAGGCCTTGCGTTGTTGTGGAGGAGGACGACTTGGCCTCGAGTGTCGGGTCTTTTCATCTGAATAGCCTCGTTTACACGATGCAACTGGGCTATGTAGAGGTCGCCTTTGCTGTAGCGTAGGCGGTTAGACCACGGCAAAGGCCGAAAAAGGCAGGTGTCGGAAATGCACTTGCTTATTGCCTGGGATCTCCATCTTTCGAGCCTGATTTCGAATCGAAATCCAGTTGACAGCGAAAATGGAACTCCGCAGGCGTGTAGAGCGGGAAAAAAGCTTCGAAAGCAGTCGGGTTCAAAATAAGAGAAGAGGGCCTTGGTCGAAAGGGCACCAAGTTCAAACAAACGGCGGGAACTTATGTCTCAACCTAATGTATAAAATGATATATATCATATTCATGATATATATCTACCAGGGTACGATCAGTAGATGTGGCCACGTGTAACCGATAAATGGCAACTAATTTGTGGATTCGTATCTTTAAACAAAAAGTACTGATATTAGCATTTGAAGCAAAACTTTTATTCACACAAAGAACCTTGTGAAGACCTCAACATTCTAAATATGGGTGCCTCGACGTCCTCTTTGTCGCTTACGGAGTTTATTCGTAGCTAACATAGCTACGAATAAACTCCGCCTTCCAAGTACATCAACTCACCATACCACCCCGATGAGCCAATTATCGTGGAGACTTCCATCATATTGTCGACTCGATTCAGTGGAGAGGGATTCACCCCTTTCTTGCAGCTCTGCAGAGGTCGGGTATAAAGGCCGATACTCAAAGTTCAACCTCCCATTGTGTCTCATCTAACCGATAAAGACCCAACGCTTCACCATGAGTCTCGTATTAACTTGCTCGTGTTACCAAATCGTGATGATCCGACCTGTACCAGTTTTTGCGCGCCCACGCCAAAATCGTACTCGACAAGAACAACGTGCTGCGCCGTCTTCAACAAGGTCAATGCATCATCTCTTCGAAAGGCCTGTACTATGTCTTCAACAAGTTGAGCCAGTCAACCGGATCAGATCAGCACTTCAGCAAACAAGTGGCTCCGAGTGGGATTCGATCATTTTGGGTCCAAATGCTAATGTCCCTGTACAAGCTGCATCTCGGCCTTCACCATCGTCACTCAGAAGGTCTGGACCAATGAGCCCGATTGAGCCAACACCTCGTCAACCAAGTGGCTCCGAGTGGGATTCGATCATCTTGGGTCCAAATGCTGACGACCATGTACAACCAGCACCTCGGCCTTCACCATCATCACTCAGAAGGTCTGGACCAATGAGCCCGATTGAGCCAACACCTCGTCAACCAAGTGGCTCCGAGTGGGATTCGATCATTTTGGGTCCAAATGCTGACGACCATGTACAACCAGCACCTCGGCCTTCACCATCATCACTCAGAAGGTCTGGACCAATGAGCCCGATTGAGCCAACACCTCGTCAACCAAGTGGCTCCGAGTGGGATTCGATCATTTTGGGTCCAAATGCTGACGACCATGTACAACCAGCACCTCGGCCTTCACCATCATCACTCAGAAGGTCTGCACCAATGAGCCCGATTGAGCCAACACCTCGTCAACCAAGTGGCTCCGAGTGGGATTCGATCATTTTGGGTCCAAATGCTGACGACCATGTACAACCAGCACCTCGGCTTTCTTCATCGTCACTCAGAAGGTCTGCACCAATGGGCCAGATTGAACCTCGACGACCAAGTAGCTCCGAGTGGGATGAGCTGATTTTGGGTCCAAATGCTGACAACCATGTATAACTAGCACCTCGGCCTTCACTATCATCACTCAGAAGATTTAAATAATAAAAGATTTCAACTCAAACCATAGGTGTTCATTTTGTACCGTTACTATCAACAGCACTAATTAGTTGTAGCGTTTATTCGAGTCGATCTTAGCAACCAATCTCACAGGTGCTTACATGATTTACAACGTTAGAACAATAACAGTGTAACGAAATGGATCGTCTGAGGGAGAGAGCACGGCCGTATAGATGCAGCTGTATGGCGGACCGAGGAGATTCTGCACGCGCCTCTACATAAGCCACGTAGCGAGAAAGAGAGAACATGTCCGATTGGCGGTCGCTCTGGCCACGCTAATGTTTGACGCGGCTATCGGTGGGCTCTTTTACAAGAAATGGCGCTAAGCTGTGTCGAGATTGGAGAAAATGGTGATCAAGACGGCAAATATAACGCTCTTTTCCTGGCTACCTTTTCTTAATAAACGCAATTGGAGTATCTTTGGGGCATGTGATAATCTCAAATATCGACTGAGAAGTACTCAAAGAAGCACATTAGCAAAACGCTATTTGGTTTAGTATAATATTAGACCTATATGAGCTTTGCTTCGAGATTAGTGGGTCAGCTGTAGTATTAGCTACTGAAAACACCAGACATATTAGGTTGAGGCATAAGTTCCCGCCGTTTCACGAACAATGGAAAAATGACGCACTCAGATCGATTTAAGCCAATTCACATATTTATTAAGTACTCCCCGTTGTTGTTCACGACCTCCTCCCACCTTTCAATAAGCTGATAAATTCCCACTTTTCCAAAAAAAATTGTTTTTTTGAGTTGAAAAAGGCGACCATTCAAGGTCCTCTGAATCGTCAAAATGCTGGTCACTCAAAAAATTCGTCAGTGAACGACACAGGTGGTGATCTGCTGTAACTACACAGGTGGTGATCGTCTGGCGAATATGGCGGGTGCGCAAATTCTTCCCACCCGAACGTTTCAAGGCCGCTTTGGTGTTTCTCTCGGTGTGAGGCCTTGCGTTGTTGTGGAGGAGGACGACTTGGCCTCGAGTGTCGGGTCTTTTCATCTGAATAGCCTCGTTTACACGATGCAACTGGGCTATGTAGAGGTCGCCTTTGCTGTAGCGTAGGCGGTTAGACCACGGCAAAGGCCGAAAAAGGCAGGTGTCGGAAATGCACTTGCTTATTGCCTGGGATCTCCATCTTTCGAGCCTGATTTCGAATCGAAATCCAGTTGACAGTGAAAATGGAACTCCGCAGGCGTGTAGAGCGGGAAAAAAGCTTCGAAAGCAGTCGGGTTCAAAATAAGAGAAGAGGGCCTTGGTCGAAAAAGCACCAAGTTCAAACAAACGGCGGGAACTTATGTCTCAACCTAATGTATAAAATGATATATATCATATTCATGATATATATCTACCAGGGTACGATCAGTAGATGTGGCCACGTGTAACCGATAAATGGCAACTAATTTGTGGATTCGTATCTTTAAACAAAAAGTACTGATATTAGCATTTGAAGCAAAACTTTTATTCACACAAAGAACCTTGTGAAGACCTCAACATTCTAAATATGGGTGCCTCGACGTCCTCTTTGTCGCTTACGGAGTTTATTCGTAGCTAACATAGCTACGAATAAACTCCGCCTTCCAAGTACATCAACTCACCATACCACCCCGATGAGCCAATTATCGTGGAAACTTCCATCATATTGTCGACTCGATTCAGTGGAGAGGGATTCACCCCTTTCTTGCAGCTCTGCAGAGGTCGGGTATAAAGGCCGATACTCAAAGTTCAACCTACCATTGTGTCTCATCTAACCGATAAAGACCCAACTCTTCACCATGAGTCTCGTATTAACTTGCTCGTGTTACCAAATCGTGATGATCCGACCTGTACCAGTTTTTGCACGCCCGCGCCAAAATCGTACTCGACAAGAACAACGTGCTGCGCCGTCTTCAACAAGGTCAATGCATCATCTCTTCGAAAGGCGTGTACTATGTCTTCAACAAGTCGAGCCAGTCAACCGGATCAGATCAGCACTTCAGCAAACAAGTGGCTCCGAGTGGGATTCGATCATTTTGGGTCCAAATGCTAATGTCCCTGTACAAGCTGCATCTCGGCCTTCTTCATCGTCACTCAGAGGGTCTGGACCAATGAGCCCGATTGAGCCAACACCTCGTCAACCAAGTGGCTCCGAGTGGGATTCGATCATCTTGGGTCCAAATGCTGACGACCATGTACAACCAGCACCTCGGCCTTCACCATCATCACTCAGAAGGTCTGGACCAATGAGCCCGATTGAGCCAACACCTCGTCAACCAAGTGGCTCCGAGTGGGATTCGATCATTTTGGGTCCAAATGCTGACGACCATGTACAACCAGCACCTCGGCTTTCTTCATCGTCACTCAGAAGGTCTGGACCAATGAGCCCGATTGAGCCAACACCTCGTCAACCAAGTGGCTCCGAGTGGGATTCGATCATTTTGGGTCCAAATGCTGACGACCATGTACAACCAGCACCTCGGCCTTCACCATCATCACTCAGAAGGTCTGGACCAATGAGCCCGATTGAGCCAACACCTCGTCAACCAAGTGGCTCCGAGTGGGATTCGATCATTTTGGGTCCAAATGCTGACGACCATGTACAACCAGCACCTCGGCCTTCACCATCATCACTCAGAAGGTCTGCACCAATGTGCCCGATTGAGCCAACACCTCGTCAACCAAGTGGCTCCGAGTGGGATTCGATCATCTTGGGTCCAAATGCTGACGACCATGTACAACCAGCACCTCGGCCTTCACCATCATCACTCAGAAGGTCTGCACCAATGGGCCAGATTGAACCTCGACGACCAAGTAGCTCCGAGTGGGATGAGCTGATTTTGGGTCCAAATGCTGACAACCATGTATAACTAGCACCTCGGCCTTCACTATCATCACTCAGAAGATTTAAATAATAAAAGATTTCAACTCAAACCATAGGTGTTCATTTTGTACCGTTACTATCAACAGCACTAATTAGTTGTAGCGTTTATTCGAGTCGATCTTAGCAACCAATCTCACAGGTGCTTACATGATTTACAACGTTAGAACAATAACAATGTAACGAGGTGGATCGTCTGAGGGAGAGAGCACGGCCGTATAGATGCAGCTGTATGGCGGACCGAGGAGATTCTGCACGCGCCTCTACATAAGCCACGTAGCGAGAAAGAGAGAACATGTCCGATTGGCGGTCGCTCTGGCCACGCTAATGTTTGACGCGGCTATCGGTGGGCTCTTTTACAAGAAATGGCGCTAAGCTGTGTCGAGATTGGAGAAAATGGTGATCAAGACGGCAAATATAACGCTCTTTTCCTGGCTACCTTTTCTTAATAAACGCAATTGGAGTATCTTTGGGGCATGTGATAATCTCAAATATCGACTGAGAAGTACTCAAAGAAGCACATTAGCAAAAAGCTATTTGGTTTAGTATAATATTAGACCTATATGAGCTTTGCTTCGAGATTAGTGGGTCAGCTGTAGTATTAGCTACTGAAAACACCAGACATATTAGGTTGAGGCATAAGTTCCCGCCGTTTCACGAACAATGGAAAAATGACGCACTCAGATCGATTTAAGCCAATTCACATATTTATTAAGTACTCCCCGTTGTTGTTCACGACCTCCTCCCACCTTTCAATAAGCTGATAAATTCCACTTTTCCAAAAAAAATTGTTTTTTTGAGTTGAAAAAGGCGACCATTCAAGGTCCTCTGAATCGTCAAAATGCTGGTCACTCAAAAAATTCGTCAGTGAACGACACAGGTGGTGATCTGCTGTAACTACACAGGTGGTGATCGTCTGGCGAATATGGCGGGTGCGCAAATTCTTCCCACCCGAACGTTTCAAGGCCGCTTTGGTGTTTCTCTCGGTGTGAGGCCTTGCGTTGTTGTGGAGGAGGACGACTTGGCCTCGAGTGTCGGGTCTTTTCATCTGAATAGCCTCGTTTACACGATGCAACTGGGCTATGTAGAGGTCGCCTTTGCTGTAGCATAGGCGGTTAGACCACGGCAAAGGCCGAAAAAGGCAGGTGTCGGAAATGCACTTGCTTATTGCCTGGGATCTCCATCTTTCGAGCCTGATTTCGAATCGAAATCCAGTTGACAGTGAAAATGGAACTCCGCAGGCGTGTAGAGCGGGAAAAAAGCTTCGAAAGCAGTCGGGTTCAAAATAAGAGAAGAGGGCCTTGGTCGAAAAAGCACCAAGTTCAAACAAACGGCGGGAACTTATGTCTCAACCTAATGTATAAAATGATATATATCATATTCATGATATATATCTACCAGGGTACGATCAGTAGATGTGGCCACGTGTAACCGATAAATGGCAACTAATTTGTGGATTCGTATCTTTAAACAAAAAGTACTGATATTAGCATTTGAAGCAAAACTTTTATTCACACAAAGAACCTTGTGAAGACCTCAACATTCTAAATATGGGTGCCTCGACGTCCTCTTTGTAGCTTACGGAGTTTATTCGTAGCTAACATAGGTACGAATAAACTCCGCCTTCCAACTACATCAACTCACCATACCACCCCGATGAGCCAGTTATCGTGGAGACTTCCATCATATTGTCGACTCGATTCAGTGGAGAGGGATTCACCCCTTTCTTGCAGCTCTGCAGAGGTCGGGTTTAAAGGCCGATACTCAAAGTTCAACCTCCCATTGTGTCTCATCTAACCGATAAAGACCCAACTCTTCACCATGAGTCTCGTATTAACTTGCTCGTGTTACCAAATCGTGATGATCCGACCCGTACCAGTTTTTGCTCGCCCGCGCCAAAATCGTACTCGACAAGAACAACGTGCTGCGCCGCCTTCAACAAGGTCAATGCATCATCTCTTCGAAAGGCCTGTACTATGTCTACAACAAGTCGAGCCAGTCAACCGGATCATGTCAGCACTTCAGCAAACAAGTGGCTCCGAGTGGGATTCGATCATCTTGGGTCCAAATGCTGACGACCATGTACAACCAGCACCTCGGCCTTCACCATCGTCACTCAGAAGGTCTGGACCAATGAGCCCGATTGAGCCAACACCTCGTCAACCAAGTGGCTCCGAGTGGGATTCGATCATCTTGGGTCCAAATGCTGACGACCATGTACAACCAGCACCTCGGCCTTCACCATCATCACTCAGAAGGTCTGGACCAATGAGCCCGATTGAGCCAACACCTCGTCAACCAAGTGGCTCCGAGTGGGATTCGATCATCTTGGGTCCAAATGCTGACGACCATGTACAACCAGCACCTCGGCTTTCTTCATCGTCACTCAGAAGGTCTGGACCAATGAGCCCGATTGAGCCAACACCTCGTCAACCAAGTGGCTCCGAGTGGGATTCGATCATTTTGGGTCCAAATGCTGACGACCATGTACAACCAGCACCTCGGCCTTCACCATCGTCACTCAGAAGGTCTGGACCAATGAGCCCGATTGAGCCAACACCTCGTCAACCAAGTGGCTCCGAGTGGGATTCGATCATCTTGGGTCCAAATGCTGACGACCATGTACAACCAGCACCTCGGCTTTCTTCATCGTCACTCAGAAGGTCTGGACCAATGAGCCCGATTGAGCCAACACCTCGTCAACCAAGTGGCTCCGAGTGGGATTCGATCATCTTGGGTCCAAATGCTGACGACCATGTACAACCAGCACCTCGGCCTTCACCATCGTCACTCAGAAGGTCTGCACCAATGAGCCCGATTGAGCCAACACCTCGTCAACCAAGTGGCTCCGAGTGGGATTCGATCATCTTGGGTCCAAATGCTGACGACCATGTACAACCAGCACCTCGGCCTTCACCATCATCACTCAGAAGGTCTGCACCAATGGGCCAGATTGAAGCTCGACGACCAAGTAGCTCCGAGTGGGATGAGCTGATTTTGGGTCCAAATGCTGACAACCATGTATAACTAGCACCTCGGCCTTCACCATCATCACTCAGAAGATTTAAATAATAAAAAATTTCAACTCAAACCATAGGTGTTGATTTTGTACCGTTACTATCAACAGCACTAATTAGTTGTAGCGTTTATTCGAGTCGATCTTAGCAACCAATCTCACAGGTGCTTACATGATTTACAACGTTAGAACAATAACAATGTAACGAGGTGGATTGTCTGAGGGAGAGAGCACGGCCGTATAGATGCAGCTGTATGGCGGACCGAGGAGATTCTGCACGCGCCTCTACATAAGCCACGTAGCGAGAAAGAGAGAACATGTCCGATTGGCGGTCGCTCTGGCCACGCTAATGTTTGACGCGGCTATCGGTGGGCTCTTTTACAAGAAATGGCGCTAAGCTGTGTCGAGATTGGAGAAAATGGTGATCAAGACGGCAAATATAACGCTCTTTTCCTGGCTACCTTTTCTTAATAAACGCAATTGGAGTATCTTTGGGGCATGTGATAATCTCAAATATCGACTGAGAAGTACTCAAAGAAGCACATTAGCAAAAAGCTATTTGGTTTAGTATAATATTAGACCTATATGAGCTTTGCTTCGAGATTAGTGGGTCAGCTGTAGTATTAGCTACTGAAAACACCAGACATATTAGGTTGAGGCATAAGTTCCCGCCGTTTCACGAACAATGGAAAAATGACGCACTCAGATCGATTTAAGCCAATTCACATATTTATTAAGTACTCCCCGTTGTTGTTCACGACCTCCTCACACCTTTCAATAAGCTGATAAATTCCACTTTTCCAAAAAAAAATTGTTTTTTTGAGTTGAAAAAGGCGACCATTCAAGGTCCTCTGAATCGTCAAAATGCTGGTCACTCAAAAAATTCGTCAGTGAACGACACAGGTGGTGATCTGCTGTAACTACACAGGTGGTGATCGTCTGGCGAATATGGCGAGTGCGCAAATTCTTCCCACCCTAACGTTTGAAGGCCGCTTTGGTGTTTCTCTCGGTGTGAGGCCTTGCGTTGTTGTGGAGGAGGACGACTCGGCCTCGAGTGTCGGGTCTTTTCATCTGAATAGCCTCGTTTACACGATGCAACTGGGCTATGTAGAGGTCGCCTTTGCTGTAGCGTAGGCGGTTAGACCACGGCGAAGGCCGAAAGAAGCAGGTGTCAGAAATGCACTTGCTTATTGCCTGGGATCTCCATCTTTCGAGCCTGATTTCGAATCGAAA